>VZRH01006717.1:215827-264301 GCA_013397555.1 Urocynchramus pylzowi | reverse complement strand
TTTTTTTTTTTTTGTCTTCTACTTCCAGCAACTCTGATTTGAAATGACGAGGAATGAACATGTGGGGCAGTTTGGAGGTTTTCTATGATTTTTTTTTTTTTTATAGTGGTTTGGGTTTTTTTGGTTTGGTGGGTTTTTTTTGTTTTGTTTTTTGGTGTGTGTTTGTATGTTGCTTTTACAGTAAGAGCAGATTTCAGATTGTTCAGTGTCATGCATTTGTCAAATAGGGAGATGGGTTTAAATCCCATCCTTCCAAAAATGGATTTAGGCAACACTGCACCCAAGATTCGATTCACCCTGAGAATCTCTGACACCATCTAGCTCGATTTTCTTCTTTTGAGGGCTATGCACTTAGATGGGCATTGCTTTCCCCAAAATGTGCGTGGCTAGGACTGCAGTGCTGTTCTTCAGCTGTGCTCTGATGAGTTTCTTCCTACCCCTCCAGGTGTTAAGGTTTTGCTCAAGTCAAAAGAGATTTATTATCCTTAGTCTAATCTAAAGAGACCCTCATTCTCTGGAGCCCCTGGCAGAACTATGCCAGCACCCTAAAGCTTGCTTGGCCATTAAGCCAAACTCCTCATGCTGCATCTTCCCCCGTGCTCACCTCTAGCAACACTGGGGGCTGCCAAAGGCTGCCTGGCCTGAGAGAGCTTTCCTGAGCAGGACATGTCTTTTGGCTGGCGGTGGTTCCTGGCAGACTTCCATCAAGGCAAGATACAAGGCACATCCCTGTCCCATCCCGCCCCCCCTTATGCAACCACCGCCGGCTAAAAATACAGCCGCAGCCCCTGCAGCCCCGGCCAGGCGAGATGCAGATTTAATGAGGCTTCCATGGCAACGGGCTCCACTTCGGCAGGGACCGGGATGCAGGGGACAGGGATGCTTGGGGGGAGAGGTGCTCCTTGGCTGCAGGAAAGCTGCACAGTTAAAAGCTTGTGGTGGTGGGGTTTGAGGGTTTTTTCCTTGCTGATATTAATAAAACTGTGGAGTGTTTGGTTCAGTTAACTGCAGTTAAAGAGGCAAGCTGTGTAGTATTTTTAACAGACAAACCTGGACCTATTTCTGCCAAGAGAATAAATATTTACTAGTCAGCCTTAATTAAACTCCATCACCCACAGGCAAAAATGTTAAAGCGGGGATAAATCAAGGAGGCTGTTTCAGTCTACCTATACTTTGAACAACTTTCTCAGTAAAAAGTGGGTTTCTCATAGAGTTGACAAAATGTAGCTGTAGAACTGGCCGGTACAGACAGAAGACCTGGAGACAGTTAAGGTCACAGAGGAAGTGGTATTACTTTATGTTTCATGGGTGACATCTTCTGTGCCAGTGCAGGGAGAGGGGGAGGGGGAACCCAGTAAAAAATCAACACTGTTGATGAAAAATCTGGGATAAAAAAACGTTGCAAGCACGGCTTTTCAAAGAAGAATAAAACAGAGATTATTGCCTCCTGTCCTCCATACTGATCCTCCTACTCTGTGCGCAAGAGTAAGGACGTATGCCAGCCAAAAAAACACTTTGGTGGGCATAGCTCTAAGTAATAGATCAGCAGCTGGTGTCCTGTGGCTCACAGGTGTTTATAGATGCACGAATTATTTTTGTGAAATGTGGAAAATACCTTGGACAAGCCAGCCTATTACTAGTCAGATTAAATTTGCTATTAAGAAGGTGACACCTTTGCTGGAGTGTCACAGACCAAAGTCTCTGTTTCCATTATAAAGACACAATATTTTTCCAAAATGCATTTTTTTTCCCCAGGAATTTCCTTCACACAGTGATAGTCCTCCTTGTCCTGTGACACAATTTTCTATCTAAGGACTAATAAGAATAAAAGCAATTCAAAAAATAATGGTAAATAACAACATCTTCACTTCAGTCATGAGAAACTGAGGCATGATAAAATATCATGGGAAAAAGGAATGCCCAACCTCTGCTCAAATCTACACAGTAGGCACTAGGAAGTTATAAATCAAGGCCCACAGAACTGTTGCTTATTATTGAAAATTCTGGCAAAATCAGGTGCCTTTAAACAAAGGCACCCCTAAAATCAAACAACCCAGCCAGGCACCCAAATATGGTTTGAACCCAGTATATCTGAATGTTAAAATCAAAGATCCCTGTTTTCCACTTCTTTCTGCTCAGGTCCTTGTATTCAGGCATCCTCCAACTCAAAGCAATCTGCCCAGTACCTTCTCTCTAGAACGAGCCGTTCCTGTTGACATGAAAAGTCATCACTTGGAGGCACCGAACCCTTATATATGCTGATTTTGTATACATTAGCTCCCAGCTGTTACATCTCTCCTGCTAAACCAGGTCCATGAGGTCCTGCTATAAGCCTACCAAAACACAACAAGAGGCATTTCTATTACAAACTGTAACAGAAAATCATCTCTCTGCCCCATGGAAAGGGTCTGCTGTTAGCATGAAACATGGCTCATGTTAAACTACACACAGCACTAGAACTGTTGCCACAAATTAAGATGTCAACAGCACCAGGAAAATTTAAGGGACCCATGCAGAAAACTGTCCACAGCTGCTTGCTTAGGCAGAGACATCTCCAGCACTGCAGCAGCCCCAGTCCTGACCATCTGTGGTCATAAAGCTGGAACAAAAATATGGTCTGTTCAGGTATCTTCCTTTCTTCCTTCCTGCTCCTCATGACACAAGGCTGCTAGGCTGTTACCTCACCCTCAGTCTCCCCCTGAGCTGCACACAGAGGGCTTGGCAAGATCTCCTCTCCTCTGTGGCACCATGGCTCATGCCAATTCAGTACAGCTGGTCACTGGAGCTCATTTTGGTCTCTGTGCCATCTCGTCTTTGCAAAGGTGATGGATGCACAGGTAAGACCATACAAACCTGCTCTCTCAGGATATTGTAGTCTGAACCTCAGTGGTCACATGTCATGAATTTTTCTCCCTTCCCTGGAGAGCTCTATTAAAAATAACTTTTGACATAAAATAGGCCTGGACAGTCATTTTGCCTTGTACAGTGATGCAGTTCAAAAGCCAATCTCATTACCCCACTGAGTTCTAAAATAAATGAGCAGACATCAGAGTTGCACATTACCTTCCCTGCATTGACAGATGCAAAGGAGGAGCTAGTGCAGCATCTTCTTGATCAAAGGAGGTGCCTGCAATGCAGGAGCGCAGCACTAGTGGGGCATGAGGAAATCAGCCATATCTGTAACCTTTACTTACACAAAGGCCAATTTTCATTTAAAATTACAGCATGATCCACTATCATTCCCCATAAAGTGGGATTAAATTATAAATGGTACATAGGGAGAGCAGAGGCCTCTTCCATCTCAAACTCCTTAGCTAATCTAGATTTCCTAACCAAAGGAACCAGAGCACTGGGGATGCCACCATACAGTCCTTGCTCTGCTTCTGACAGTGTTCTCTGTTGTCACTCTAAGAAAGTCACTTCTGTCCCCACTTGAAAAATGGTAACAAGTGCTTCTTTGTCTCTGAAGCATGCCATAAGCATGAGTGCATTAATATTTCAGAACACTTCAATATATGGGGGAGAGAATACTTGAAATGCATAAATAAATAGAAGCAAAGTTTTTAAGGAGAGGCACTATGCTTTACTAGCTCAACTAATGTTGCTCTGTGAGTTTCTTAACACACGGGATTTGTGCCCAAAATGTACTCTGTTTCAAAACTGGGACTTCCATTTGAGCTTGTATAAAAAGGTTTGTATTGCCTTAAATTGTCCTTTCTGTGGAACTCATACAAATCAGCTGGGCTCAAGTTTCCTCTCCCTAGAGACTTATATCCTTAGGCCATTACAGTTTGCAACAACATAAATAGCTAATTAAGGTCTTACTTAAAAGTAAGAAAGCAATTAGAAGGCATCCTCAATTTCTTCTGGAAATACTTGAGCTCTCCACCACATCTCTGGTTTCAGACAACCTAAGCTGAAACCTACAATATTTGCTGCAACAATATATTCCACCATTATTGCACTAAATTTGCTGCTCCAGGCATGGGGAAGGCGGCACACAGAGAGATGATTTGTCCTATAACCACCTACCTTGCTAAACAAGTTCACACAACCTGGTGAAACAAATGCTAACTCTCACAAAACGGCAAGACATGGAACTTAACAGGCCAAGCCCTTAGGAAGGCTCTTGGACGTCTGTTCAGTCCTCACCAGGACTGAGAAGAGCCTGCCTGAGACAAGCTCCTGTAAGACTGACCTCAGTCTCGCACCAAGGGCAGTTACTAGCTTTTAAGAAATACAAAGGTGCTCCTGGTCTCTTGTAAAGAGCAAGAGCTCAGGTGAGTCTACCAAGGACATCTGAAAAGCACAGTATGTTTGGAGATAAGCAGTCATGCTGCAGGAACTGGCACTATGTAAGCTGTCTCAGAGACTCCTCTTCAGAACCCAGGGCCCTGCCCTGGAGGATGGGAGCAGAAAAGATAACCCAGAGGGGACATCCCAAAGCACCACCTCTCCTCCTCGCCTTCCTCCAGTCATGCTGTCATTCCCAGACAGACTGGAAATTTTTGCTTTACTACATATACAAAATGAGATAACACCTTTTTTGGCTCCAAAGCAACTCTCACAGGCTTTGCACATGGTTTGTTTTCACACCTCACTATGAGGCAGAGAACTCTGGCAGGTTTCCACCTCACCAGGCAGCTCAGCCACCTGGCCTCAGATATCCTCCATACTTTTTGTGCTCTCTCCCTTTCCAGGATTTTTCCTTACCGATGCTCTTAGCAGGTCAGTCTTCTTGTACTGGCCCCATTTTTCTTCTCTTCCCACCCTTTCTGGCTCCACTCCCAGGAGTTCCTGTGCAAGATTCTCCAGATCCCCAGGAGGACAAACATGGGACCAGGCAATGGTGCAGAGACAGGCAGGGAGCTGCCTGTAAGGGAGATGAAGCTGTCAAGATGGGACGAGCTTGGCTTCCATGGACCTCCTGTCTGTTGGCAGGAGGGTGTCCAGCAGCATGACACTGAGAAGGGATATGTGGCACATCACCTGAATGAAGGCTGTGGCCGGCTCAGCTCCTTAGTCCATTTCAGGAGCCCTGCTGCGTCCTCAGCTCTCACAAACCACAAGTCAGCAGATCTGTCAAGAATGATAAAACCTAGCCACGGACCCTTAGACCTCTGCTTGTTATCAATTATGAGGCTTGCTGGCAGCACTTAAAGGCTTGCTGTGAATAGGAAGGCCACAGTCATTTCTAGCAATCTGGTCTCTTACAGGACCCCTCGTGTCATAATATCTCACACACTTTCACTCATTTCCCACTGCAGCATGCCAATGAGACAGGAACCAAAGGAAGAATTAAGGTAGGAGCTGTGACTCCCATCCAGTGTCCAGCTGGTACCACAGAACTCCTGGCTACTGGCTCCTGTCTGGGGAGAAGACCCTTCCTTAGAAAAGGGTTGCTATAGATTGCAGCTAGGGATGGAAAAAGATGCCTGAACAGTGGTAGGGTCTTCAACCAGATGTCCTCAACCAGATTATCCAGAGGGATTTTGGTGGCTGAAGCTATCACCCCATAAATGAGAAGCATGCATAGCTCCCCGTGGCTGCTCCAGGAGTAAACCCCTCTCTGCCAGGCCAGGCTGGCTTCTGGGCAGAAACCTGGTATAGCCAGGACTACCTGAGTTAGAGCTGAACTTATTGAACAGGCATATTTTTACACTTAGCAGCTGAGAACTGGGCAGCTTGCTTCCTGTGTGGAATACTCAGAGCTGGGCCCAAGGCTTGGAGAATCTGCTACAGTTTTGAAGCCCTTGCAGAAGCATCTCTTCTACTTCACTGCTTTTCAAACATTAGTAACGTGTGCAAGGAGGAGTCAAACTTTGCCTTTTATTTCACTTGATTTACAAGAGCTCCTAAGACAAGGCTACACACAAAGAGAGAAAGGGTTTGGTGGTTTTTTTTTTTTTGTATTCTGTCTTAAGAATAGGTACACAATCTGGTATGCTGGCTGTAAAGGGAAGTCTGTAGTAGATTACACCCTCCTTGCAGGCTGTTGTTGCATTTGGGTCAGGCAACAGGATAAGAGAGAGAGAGAATAAAATCATCACACTTCTTTTTTCTCCCTTCCCATATTCTGGATTTTAGAGAATGAGCTAGAGATGAAGCTCCTGTTAAAGCACATTTAACAAGCAACTCTGGTCTGCAGCTCATGCATAAGTGATTCTCTCAATCTGAGTCCTGATCACCTCTGGGGAACAGCCTGCCAGAAGCACCAAAGGTGACAGATGTGTAGTGCGTGTTTTGGATAAAAGCCTATAGTCTACATAAGGTAGCTAAGAGATGATGCCTAAACTCAGCCTTGCCTTATTACCAAAAATGAAGACATTTATAGGCAGCTATTGTTTTGTGAAAGGGAAAGAAAAATAACCTCTGTGATGAAGAGGAAGGACTATAAGACAAAGACTAAAGCAGCAACAGCAGAAAAACTACAGTCTGAGTGAGAAACAGGATTCAGTCTATGCAAATATCTGGTTCTCACCATGCTCTCTTCTCAGCCAGCTCAGTCCTGGGGCTAGGGACCAGGGGAGGGTTTGCTTTTGTCCTTTTGGGTTTTGTTATTCAATATAACTGCTCAAGTTAAAGGGGCTCCAAGAATCTATATTGTCAAAAGGAAAATCATTAGCTCAAAGCCCTAAAGAAGACACATCTGAGGGCTTGTACCAGCTCCCACATGACTGCTAGCATACCACACTCACTTCCTACCCCATATCAGAACCCTACCTCTTGCTTTAACCTCAATTTCTGAAAAAGCTGAGCATGAATTCATGAAAGAGACCCTGTCTGTCAAGCTCAATGGGGAGGAAGAAAACACCACATAAATGCAGTGAAGATGAGTCAACTCTTCCATACACACAGGGAGCCTGCTGTGCTCCCACCTTGTTTGACACAAGGTGGATCTGCAGTCTCTTTACTCCTAAGACCTAACAAAACAGGCTGTAAGGCTGAGTTTATTGCTCTATCTGGTATCTTCTCATTTGGCTCTAATCCTCTCCAATATATATGCAATATTTCAAATGCTCTTGCAGAGATGGGGCTTTTCTGAAGACCTGACATGTTTATAGCCCTGGCAAACCATCCATTTCTATTTAATTTAGTTCTTGACAGAAATAAATATATGCACTGAGATTTACATATGGGTAGACAGACCAATATTTTCAGGCTTGCATGCTGAGGGCTGCATCTGTACTGCAATCACTGCTGTAGCTATAGGTGGTGTCAAGCTCCTTGTGTTGGCTATCTCCAGCTGCTAGCAACATAGCCACAGCAGTGCAGGGCTCCTCACAGGCTAAAGCTGTCTGCATGTCTGGGGAAAAATTGATTTACACTATTGCTCTCCAGGTTACTGCAACTGTTTCAAACTGTTTAAGAACTCTCAGGTCTCCTTCTAAAAGCAGCAGTTACTGCATAAATGTCTCCAGAATCAGAGGGCTAAAAGAAGTTTCATCCTTTCTGCACCACAACCACCCCCCAAGATGCTACATGAACAGAGGCCCCACTTCCTCTTCACATTTACAGCAGTGTTGTTACGTCTGCTTGAGAGCCTTGGCTTTAGCTTCTCCAGACTGCTCTTTGTATACTAGAATATACAAAGCTCCTGCCAACCCTGGATGGAGGACCTCCATGATGTCAGGACATAGCTGCTGCCTACACCACCATGGCTGCCTCTGCTACCCCTGTGGCAGGGAAAGCAAGGGCTGAAGCAGGCAGCACTTGATCTTGCCCCACTGAGGGACTGGAGCATCTCTCCCATGTGGAAAAGCTAAGTGAGCAAGGACTGTCCAGCCTAGAGAAGAAAAGGCTCTTATCAATGTATATAAATACCTAGAGTGAAGTTGCAAAGAGGATGAAGCCAGGCTTTTGTCAGTGACACCTAGTAAGTGTATCTGAAGTGATGAGCACAAACCAAAACAGAGAAGATTCCTTGTGAACATCAGGAAACACTTTTTTACAAGGGTGATTGGGAAGATTGTGCAGTTTACATTCTTGGAGACAGTCAAAATACACCTGGACAAGTTCTCATGTAACCAGCTCTAGATGGCCCTGCTTGAGCAGGGGGATTGGAACAACTGACCTCTGGGGGTCCCTTCCAGCCCCAGCCACCCTGTGATTCTATGAAAACTGAATAACCAGGATGACAAAATGCAAAATTATCTGTGTGAGACTCCTCCCTTCAGTGGAATAAACATTCTTCAAAAAGCACAACAAACCAGAAATGGCCCAAATATGCTACCTGTGCTGGGAGTACTGTGAGAAAACTATTACAGGCCGAGTATGCTCAAGTTGATGTTCTGTGTGGGACTTGTGCAAGGGCTGGTAAGACTCAAGCTGATGGTAGCAATAACATCTCTGCTGCTCTGTTGCACTGGCCTGCATGTTTTAATTAACACACTGGTACCTACCTCCTTCCATCCTGAAAATGCTTGCTATCCCACTGGATTAACACAGGGAACAATTTCCTCTTTGCTCCCCTGATTCAGTGACATGTCCACAGAGAAAAGAGGATTGGTGACCCTTGTTCTGAGACGGATTAAACCACTGGCTGGACTTCCACAAGCAGATTAAGGGAAATGACTGCCTATCCCTCTGTTCTGAAAGGAAAATTCACCCCGATCATTATGAAGGCTGAAAACTGTTGAGAGAAAAGTCAAACATTGCACTCCTGGGATCTTGAACTAGAGCAGCCAAGGCAAAGTGGTAAAAGGATGTTAAATGTTTCAGTGACTGAAAGACACTGACTGACAGACAGAAGCCAACTTACTAAAAACCCATGTGGTAGCCAGTGGTGCTTAGATCATGGTCTCTGGGGCACCAGTGGCCTGGAGAGTGTCCCTACATGGTCACCAGACCTGCTGCTGTTGCAATTAGAAAGTATCCGTCACTTTTTAAACAGGGACCCACCCTGCTCTTTCTACTCCTGTCCAAGATTCACAGACCTTCCCAAGACTATTTTTGACCAGCTGGGCTAAAAGGGAACCTTAGCTTGTCTCTCTGCACCAGGCTGTCCTGAGGCTCCTTTTGATGGCAGATTTGAATGTGTAGAGGGAGCCACAAAAATGCCAAGGAGAGGACTACAAACCAGCTCAGGAGCAGTGCAACTTGTTCATCAAAGGGTCTGTTAAGAAAGCAAGCAAACAGCGTCATGTTGGGCAGGGTACTCTAATCAGCCACCTGGGTCCATTGCTCTGAGATTTTCAGCTTATACTCCACCTATGATTTTCACTAATATTTCCCTTTTGGATAATTAGCTGTGGCATTGTGCTTACCTCAGGGAAGAAATGGGGTCAAAAACTGAGAATCTGGAAGAGAAGAGGAAGATGATGGGGAAGCTGAAAATGTCAAGAGGATCAACTAAAGGAAATCCCCAACCCCCTTCATTTTCAGCTCATTCTGAAGAGCTCCCTTACAGGGTTATCTTGAATAGATGCAACTCTGATAGAAAAAGCTGACCTGAAATCCTGTAAAAACAAGGTCTCTTATGTTTATTTAACTTCAGGGCCAGAAAATCCCCATAGCAGTCGTCATCTGTTCAGGGTCTGCAAGTGCCTTCAACCCTTCGTTAAGCAACGTGACTAACACTTGTCACGCGTGCTTTATTAACACTCCCTTCCTCCCCGCAGGCTCTGGCTGCAGAAGGCTCTGGGTACAGCACAGAGTTTTGCCTTTATGGCGTTTAGTGGTTTTTGCTTATCAGGGTACTTGCTGCTGTGTGGTCCTGTTGGCCACAGGAGGGTGCCTCACATTTAGAGAGGGGAGGGGCAATGTCTGGGGAGGTCCCTTGCTCCAGTTAAAAGTGACTCCACTGCCTGGCATAGGCTGCACCGGGCAGAGCAAACCACACAGCACCTTGGCAGGTACAGCTCCAGCCCGCGTTGAATTTAACCACAAACATCACAATTATTGATCCTGAGCATGGGATCAGAGGGGATATATGGAGGAGAGGACACCTACACCTGACAAACCTGGTAACATTGCAAATGCTGTGTGAAATACCTCACGTGCCTAAGCACAACCAGCAAGTGGGCTAATCTCACCTGGCACACCAAAACAGGCCAGCTCAACACTTATCAATTCTTGAACCTCCTTCATGATACACGATACAGATCAGGCATCTGAATGAAGTCAGGGCTGTTACAAAGGGAACCTATCTGTGGGTAACACATAGAGAGTTTTGTTTCTTTCCTCTCGGTGTGGGTAAACAACATCATGAAAATCCCAGCTACTTCGCTTTGGTGACCTGAGGCAGTAGGTGACCTTATCTCTCAGCCAATCTTTGCGGTGCCTCCATCTCCCTCCCCCTCCGTGCCGGGGAAGGCAGAGCAGTGCCGCTGGCATGCTCAGTGAGTCAGCAGCCCCGCAACTCCCCAGTCATGGAAATGCTCCCCTTCCCATGGCTTGCTCACAGCTTTGAAACTAAGATGGGACACCCAGTTTCTGACCAAAAAATGTCTTGAAAGAAGGCAGGTCCTTCAGTGCAGTCAACACACCCATCAAAAATGCTGTCTGGGCCAGGGTATATGCAGAGAGTAGGTTCTGACCACAAGCAGCCAGTAGAGCCTTGCTGCATGCTCTACTTTACAGAGATAGGAGCCACCTTCCTCCTGTTCTCAGGGCTTGCAGGGCATTCCAGCTGATGGTGGGATGAGATGGTCATGATGTACTTCTGAGAAGTCAAAACAATCAGTGAATGAATGGTGTGTTTTGAGTTTCTCAGACAATGCTCCTGTGAGTAAAATGTTATTATAGCTAGGAAAAAAATACTCTCTGAATTTTTGTTGCTAGCATCTGACCTGAAGCCCACTTCTGAGATTTCAAAGGAATTTCTTTAGCTTTTTAACTTTTCACTGCTCTTTGCATTTCTATGCCTGGACAGTGAAAAGGCTAAGTAGACTAATGCTGTTTTCACAGTGTGTGGATTGTGTTCAGCATCATCCTGGCAATGCCAGGCCTCTTGAAGTTCTAGCCTCAGCTTCTGTGAAGAGACCTGAACTCATTTAAACACTCCAACTCTGCCTGTGCTTTTAATCAAATCCTTTGATATCACCTTTGGGGCTCACTGTCTTTGTTCTGCAGCCAAGTGCACGTCCCACACCTTTATGCTGCTCTGACTTCAGCCATAGTCAGTGGCACTTTTCAGACTGAGCAGCACTAACCACTAGGGACCAAACCCAAGGCTTCTGTGTTTGCTTTGTATGGTACCAGCCTGTCCTGCAATAATGAGGTCCCACTGCATTTCCATCACAGCTCAGTCACTGTGCATCACTGGTCCTCTAATGAGGATATTTCTGAGATAAGAGGGGCTGAACTCTGAACCATCAATAACAAAGGTGGTCTGGCTTTTTGCCTACCTCTCAGGAGGTCTGGATGTCTCTAAAAAGAGTTAACTCCTCCCACTGAACTTTTATCGTGTCACCCCCTCTCTGGGCTGGCACCCAGACAGTGTCCTTTACTGGCCACTCCCTTTCTCACCAACAGAGGTATCAGATATCACTAGGAAAGCACACTCCTTTGTATCTTGCAGATGAAGTGTTGACAGCCTTGTAATGTTAATTTAAGGAAATATTCACCACATAATTCCACTTACTAATTCCAAGTAGTTTTTACTCATTCTTACTGACTTTGACCACGTAAGAAATTGTAGTGGTTTAATTAAAATTTGGTGCAAACCACAGTAGAGACATCAAGGAGACCCCTAGCTTACATATATTTTTAAAGAAATAACATGATTTGTTCCTTGGTGTCCAAGCTACAAGGTTAATCTAGTATTAGCATTCAGATCTGCAAAAAGCAATAACCTGTTCAAGGGCTATCTGTGCTAGATCTGACTGTTGATCACCCTTTTAAATTTAAACAACAGCATATTATGATAGGCTGAGAAAGCTGGGGTTGTTCAGTCTGGAGAAGAGAAGGCTCTGGGGAGACCTTATTGCTGCCTTGCAGTACTTAGATGAGGCTTTGAAAAAAGAGGGAGAGTGACTTTTTACACAGGCAGATAGCAACAGCACAATGGGGAACAGTTTTAAACTAAAAAAGAGATTTAGATTAGATGTTAGGAAGAAATCTCTTGTGATGGTGGCAAGACACTGGAACAGGTTTCCCAGAGAAGTAGTGGATGTCCCATCCCTGGAAGCATTCAAGGCCACAGTGGATGGGGCTTTGAGCATCAGGAACGATACTTAAGGACCTTTCCAACTCAAATCATTTTACAACTCGATGCTTGCTATTACTGGAAATGGTGATGTAAAACTTAAAAATATTAAAATATTCCCATCAGTCTTTAAAGATCACAATTATATTTTTGAAATTCATCTTGGTCTCAGAATTTGACTCTACATATCCACCCCCTGCTGTAAATTCGCCCCTGAAATCAAATCTGTCAGTGGCAGGGAGTTTAACTTGATCTTGTGACTCTCTCCAGTACTTGCTACTAAGCTAACCCATTACATTCTGGAAAACATATTAAGCTGTGACATAACAGCAGGGTCACAGAGACATGAGTAAGAAGCAATATGAGAGCCCATAAGCACCCTGATCCCTCACTGCTGCCTGTGCTCTTAGTTACTCATATTCTGCAAGGGCAGAAAGATGATATGGATTTCTGCTCAGAAGCCTGAATCACACTGCAATAATCAGAAGCCAAAGGTTAGCTTTAGTCCATCACAGAGGTGACTGTTAAGAAATCACCAAGAAAACTCTGACCCAAAGGGTTAGGGTGGAAAAGAGAGAGAGAGAGGTGCATTTGGTTTTCAACTACAAGTGGCCCAGCAGGTTGCACGTACAAACCTTTGGCAGCTCATAAAAAGCAGTCATCTACACACACGCCTACTCGTCCCTGTGGTGCAGACTTTCAGATAAGAGGTAGTGCTTCTCTCCAGTACAAATGATAGGTGTGGAGATACACACAGCAATGCACGCCAACAGAGTGTACCAACACTGATACCTACATGCTTAAACATCATCCTCACCGGGAGACACGGGATCTCCTGCCTGCCCACACCGCTTCCTCCAGGAGAGGATGTGCTGCTGTGCCAGACTGCAGTGCCTTTGGCAGCAGCATCACCTACTGATGGGTGAAGGATGGCAACCATCGTGGAGTGGGGAAATGCACATTAGGCAGAGCATCTTTCCTCCTTCTTGCTGCCCAGGAGGCGAGAGTGTGGAGTAAAGAGGGAGGAGGAGGCAGAAGGACCATGGATCCATCAAACCAAGTGGTCTCCACAGACCTGGCCTTGGACAGGGTAGCAGGAAACCTGCATATTCAGAAAACCATCCATTTGGCGTAAATCTTATGAACAGTATCAACAGCAGGAAAGAAAACTTAGGGAGTCTGAGGTCTTTATGGTCTAGACCTATCCATGGTGCAGAGCTGAAAAACAACAGCGTGGTACCACCACACAGATGGAGCTTCACTGCCACTCCACCCTTCCGACTGTGAAGGAGACAGACAGGTCTGAGTGACAGAAAAGGAACTGTACTTCTTTGTTGGCTGGGGATAGAGTTCACTTTCTTCACTGTAGCTAGGATGGGGCTGTTTTGGATTTGTACTGAAAACAGGCCTTTTCTACATCTTGTATCCCTCCATCTGCCATTGGGCTGGGGAGAGGCACAAAAAGCTGTGAGGGGACACAGCTGGGACAGCTGCGCCAAAGTGACCACAGGCATGTCCCACAGCTTCTGGCACCTGGGTCAGCATGGAAAGCTGGGGGAAGGAGGAAGGAAGGGGGTACATTCACAGGGTGGTGTTTGTCCTCCCAAGTAACCCTTCCGTGTGATGAAGCCCTACTCTCCTGGGGATGGCCAAACACCTGCCTGTCCGTGGGAAGTGGTGAATTAATTATTTGTTCTGTTTTGTTCGCACTCATGGCTTTTTCATTTCCTATTAAACTGTCTTTATCTCAACCCATCAGTTTTCTCATTTTTACCCTTCTGATTCTCTCCCCAGTCTCACTGAGGGGAGAGAAAGAGAACAGTTAGGTGATGCTTAGTTGCTGGCTAGGATTTAAACATGATAACATTACAAGGGGAACACCATTCATTTCCACAAACAAACAAGAAAGAGAAGAGGAAGCCATGTCTAGTGGATGTCCCGCAGGAAAGGGTTTGGGCAACATCAGGCTATTAACTCCAATAAAAATCCCACAGAGGGCTCTTTCCACCAACTTCTATCTTGGATGCCTGTTGAGGAACAGACAGCACTCATGCAGGTTCTTCTCACTTACAGTGATGTATTTCAGACTCTTTGAACAACAAATGTGTAGCGATCTCATAGAGATCACAACAATGCATCTTCCAGGTGCAGAGCCAAACCTACTGGAGTCTCAGAGACTACAGATCTCAAGTTTGGATTCCTGATTTCAGAGCAAGGATACTAAGATCTGTATCTAGAGTAGCCAGAAATGTAGGGCTGTAGCTCTGGACCACCATGTGACAATACTGGGCATTCACTGCAATGAAGCAACCAGTGCTTCTGTGGCACTGGACAAAGCAACTGCTGGAAATCTGGCCAGGCACTAAGGGACAGACCTGAGAACACTCTTTGGAGCATTTGGCACCTGGAAGTCTGAGAAAAAGACCTCTTAACAAGCTTCTTGTTAGCTTCTTCCTCATGGACATTTTTGGCTCTCATGAATGTAAAATAAGCCTTTTCTATAAAGATGCTGATGACACAGCTAGCAAAATCCTTCCTTGAAATTGGTCAGGGAAAATTAAAGAAAGGAAAGGAAACAAAAGACACTTCTGTGGGCTGCTTTGGTTCTCTGCATCTCCCACAGCACAGGACCTGGAGTGAGCTGCCCCACTTCCCACTTCCCCAAGATCCAGCCGATGAGACCTGCTGTGCAGGAGCAAATCAGAAGCAACCTCAACAGACTGCCCAAACCAGCTATCCCCCAGAGCTTCACCCAGGGCCTTCATGCTCTCCTTCAGTGGGGAGCTGCTTTTCATCACTTGCCCACAGTCCCTGCCCAAGCTGTGCTGCAGGTGTGTCTGTCATGGCTGTGCCTGGCTGCACGTACCCTGCCAATGCCGTCCAGACCCTGACCCACTCACCATCCCTGTCCCATCACCACAGACTGTCCTCCTGCACATCCCAGCTTTTCCATCACCAGGCCGTGCTCAACCTGTGCAGCTGCTGTTTACCACTGACACCACATATCACTGAGCCCTCTGGCTCCAGGTACATGCAAGCAGCTTGTTCTGTCTTCTGGGCACCAGAAAGCAGGACACTAAAGCACATACAGACACAGGTGCTTTCTGCTGCATTCTTCCACATGCCCAGCCAGGTGACCACCTGCAGTGGTGAGGGAGTCCTTGCAACTTAGGCTTGATGTCACTCATCCCTTCTTTCCAAAAGGGATGTCCAGCATGGGAGTGGGAGAGTCTAACAGGTCAGTACAGTATCCCAAGGTGCCTTCAACAAAACAGGACATCTATAAAACAGAACTGTGTGGAATATCAGCAGTATTGCACATCATTGCACTAACTGCTACTTGCTCACACCTAGATAAACAAAGAAGCCAAGAGTGCACAGCCATTTCATTTTATTAATTAAAGTGACTGGCATTTATACAGCACCAAAGCACTTTGCAAATCTTAATTATGCTTCACAGCAGCTCTGCGAGGTGAAACGTGTTCCCATTTACAAACAGCAAAAACGAGACATAGTGAACTAAGAGACTTGCCAGTGTGCTCAGGAGCTCAGTGGAAAAATTAGGACAGAATCCTAGATCCTAGTGCCTTCTGATCACATTCCCTCGCTGCTGCTCCCCACCCTGTATGTTACCCCACAGCTCTAACCTTGATCAGATACCACCACAGGGACCTCTAAGATCAAGCAGCTACATGTGGGTGTGAGTAACACTGGCACAGAAAGCTTAAACATTCTGTTCTGCCTAAGAGATGCCTCAGGAATCTATAATTTTTTTTTAATTTTTCATATTGAAACAGGTGGAGAATCTACAGCCAAAGCTTCAGAATGCCTCCAAAGGTCTTTTCACACTACCCAAGGCCACTGAGTTTTTATTGCGTTCACATTGGAGAAGACTAATACTGGGAGTCTTGGCACAGAGTTATTCCTACTGAAGAACATCCCCAGCAGCCAGAGGAGAAGAAAAGAGATCCAGCCTGGTCTCCCCAGCCTGTCTGCCCTGTCCCCAGGAGAGCTCCCACACGTGCTCCCCACGGTCACACCAGAGCAAGGGTTGCATCAGACCTGGGGAGGCTGTTGGCAGTGACCTGCCCAGCCATCAGGACTGAGGAACAGACAGCAAGGGGGTGGCTGAGGGGCAGAGGGGAAAGGAGGAAGGCCACTGCTTGACACAGCATCAGGGGCAGAGTCTGATTTGTGGGGAGGAGGAGGAGGAGAGGGGAATGAGCCGCTTGAGACTCCACAGCCACAGCAGGGATCTGCTCCCATCTCTCTTCGGGTGGGACCTTGCTCTGCAAGAGCACTGCTCTGGAAGCGAGTGCCTGCCTGAGGGAAACAAGCCTGACAGATATTTTGCACAAATAATTGAATTATTTTTAGATGCTCAACACATCCACTTGCAAGACATCTAGCCACACAGAGACGAACAGATCTCACAGCCCCTTGCTAATCCACTGAAACAGCTAATCTCCTTAACCCTTGTAGCTCATGAATAGTGGCAGGCAGGTGACTTCCCTTAAAAAGGCACTGCACCTTGTTACTTCTACCCTAGACACTGGGCCCAAACAAAGGAAATCTGCACAAAAAAAACAAAAAATAAAAAAAAAAAATAAAAAATAAAAAAAAAAAAAAAAAAAGAAGGGCTTTAAAAAAAATTTTTTTAAGCTTTGTTTTATCTGTAGAAAGTTGCATCCAAATAGGATGCCAGCAGAAAGGGACCAGGACAATACAAGTGGGGAAGTGCCCTACAGCAGACAGACCTGTCCTCTCTTCCTTCATCCCCTCCTTTGCTGTTTCTTGCAGCTTGACATATGTACAGGCATGATTCATCCCTGCCAAAGTGAAACAGGGTCATCAGCAACCATCCCAAAAGCATGATAGCTGGGTTGAGGGAGAAGAGGTTATACAGCCCCAAGCTTAAAAGTCAAAGGCCTGGTTTGGTTGAGCATGAAAAAGAAACCCCTGGGGTCACCTTCTATTTTTCTTTGACTTTTCATTACTTTTACCAGAACAATCTGAAGCATCTTACTTTGAAAGGCAGCTCAGCCTCACTGCTCTTTGGATAGCTTTATGCTCAGTTCTGTCCTCACACCTCACAAGACCAAGGGTAGAGTCTGATCCCCATAGGCTGTATCATCACCTTTTTGTCTACAATGCATGCTGTAAACAGCAGGTCTGTAAAATCTTATCAGCTGAAGTAAACCTGTGAGATAAACCGCATACAGAAAAAAGATCCGTAAATACATGCATATACACATTCAGACAAGGCTCAGAGGAGCCAAGGGCTGAATCTCCAGATTTGTTTTTTCCACATAGCCAGGACATAAAGATAATACCCTGATATTTCAATGCTGCTCAGGAAATGTCCAAAGAAATATGAGTTTGGTTGTATTTCAACTGTAACAGCAAATCTGCAAAATTCATGGAATGGGGACAAAAAGGATCACACGATGTATTCACAGTGGCAAACAGATATTGCTGCATCCAGGAGAGATGCAGGAACTGCCCAGTCACGCATGCTGGCATGGCTCTATCAGTTCTGCTTGCTGCTAACTGCTTTGAAGAAACTCTCAACAGCTACAAAACAGAGAGAGGTGCTGTTCTAAAGCCAAGGCTGCACAATACTTTGACATAATACGTACCTGGATGAATTTCCAGCACAGTTAGGATGTAGAGGCAACGGGCTGGGGAGAGTGGTATTTCTGCATCTCATGAAATTTACCTAATGGAGCCACAAAGGGTAATGATTTCTTTTAATAGCATGCTCAACCTGAGCAGATCCCTGCTCTGCTGCTGGGAGAACCTGTGATGAGTTCGGTCAACCAGCTCTGCAGTGCCCAGCAAAACTAGCAATGAGTGTTGCACTGTGTGTATTAGTGCAGAGGAAAAGGCCTGGCCCTTCCCGAGATCTGGCCACAGCACTGCAATCCTGCTTTATCAACCAACATCCACCAAAAAGTCCCAAAGTTATCAGAGCCCAAGCTCAGCCCAAGGTTCACTGAAAGGAATGCTGAAGTTAGCCCAAAGTTCTGCAGACACAGCACAAGTCCCATCATTGGCAGTGGGTCTGCAGCAACAAATCTAATTTACAGACCACTTTCCCAAATTCAGCAATATTTTCAACATAATTACAGCAGTACAAGACTCGGTGTTCAGGTCTGAGGAGATCTTTAGGCATTCTAGTATCCGTTTATATCTCCTGTTATCTGTGCTGCTGTGCAAACTGCTATTTATGGAGAGCCTGCGTGCCAACAAGTGGTTTTGCCTACTCTGGAAACAGAAACCTGCAGAAAACTCCCTGAGATGCTGTATCAACAAATTAAACTATTACCTCTGGAATGATTACACCTTTTTTTCCTAGACTGAAGAAAAATAAAAAAGCCACCACTAGAAGAAAGTGGTGGGTGGGTTTTTTTTTTTTTTCAAAGGCTATTCAAAGAATCACCAAAGTGGATGAATAGTCAACTGAACAGCAGATTTTCCATGAGTTTGCAGAAGAGCACAGCAAAACTGTGTTCTGTCCTTCCCATTGCAGTTTTGTAACACTAAGAAGATTTTGTTTTGTTAGGTGTGTCACAACAGTACCTCCCACCAGTAACAAAGTCAAAATTATTGTTAAATTAGCATTAGTATTTAAAGTAAGTTATTCTATTCCATGCTTCAGTGTTTATGAGGAGATCAGGATAATCTCTCTGAGGATTTCCAGTCAGCTTCCCTGCCAGGGCATCTGCTAGATGACTGATGCTTGCCAGTATTTGATCTTGTTCAATACTATCCCATCAGGAACATGGTTGAGATGCATGGTTTCTTCAAACAAGTCCTTGCTCAGACTTCTGAGTGGGGAACATAGTTGGATTACAGGTAAAAAATTACAGCTCTTCAAGCAAAGAAAGGCCCTCTTTCCTGTTTGTCCATTCCAGCAGCCTGCTGGGGGTGTTCTAATGTGAATCCTGCTTTCCCATCTGACTGCACACCCTGGCTTTCTCTCCTGTTCTGCCCAAGCTATGTGACAAAAGCAAAATCTCCCCCTGCACTGCCCTTCTCCCTGTACAGGGCTGCTTCTTCCCATAGCTCCCACTGACCAGGGCACCACTCACACTTTCTGACCTTGCCCACAGCCAAAGAAACTGAAATTGAGAAGTAGCAACTCAAAGGGAGAGCAACTTGTGATGCTGTCTGCAGCTCACTGCTTCTCTGGCCTTGATGCACAGCTGGGATCACTGGGGACCAACGAGCTGGATGGATGTTTCTAGCCAGAAACCTTGCCTCTTCCATAACCACGTCTCCCCTGTGAGACCCCGATGTTTCCCGCTGGAAACATTACCCCCTGCAATGTAAGTGCCACTGCAGCAAGGGGAAATAGTGCCAATACACTTCAGCCATTCTAAAAAAATACTCTGAGGATTGCCTGGCAAAGGGACAAATAGTCCCAGGCAAAACTGATGACTGGCTGAAACCATGCAAACACCCATCTAGTATAACTGCTCAGCAGGATTTCTAAAATCAAACCTCCCGTGCATATTAGGTCCCCTCAGAGGGTGTCCCAAAGACAAATTAGGTCCCCGTTCTGTTAGCATCCTATAGACACAGTGCATGCTTGGCCTCTTCCCAGGAAGGACTTCTGCCAGATTCACCTGAAGATGCCCTGCCTGGGACAGATGGATCCTACATCTCCAGGCACCAGAGTGGGGCACTACATGTCCCCTGTGAAAAACTCCAACATGTCAAATCATCAGGGTTAAACAGTACCAGACTAGCAAAGGGTTAAAGACAGAGAGGCTGTTGCAAAGGCAATATGAGATGGAACAGAGCTCAGCTTTAATATATTGGAGGGCAAAGGCATCAGGAGGGTTTTTGCTGAAAATCTTAATAGGATCAGCCTACAGGATTCACTCTCATCCAAAGGTCAGTGCCTATGTATCAGCTAGCAAATGGGCTGGATGCCCTCCCTGCACCAGGCTGTCCCCTCTCATCCTTGGGCAGCTCCCTGACCTGCTCCTTCTTAGCAGCACTCAGGTAGCTGCTCCCAGGCACCTGGCTTTTCCTGCTCCACAGCCTGGCTGGACAGCCAGATCTTGCCTTCACACTGCCTTGCCTACCAGCTGGCCCTAGGATGGGGCACAAGTGAAATTTCCTTCATTGCAATGGCTGTTAAGCAAGATCCAACAAAGAAGCTGCATTCATACTTCTTTCTTTCGCATATTCAGCCTTATTTTACTTCATGGAAATAAGCTTGCAGGGATAATTTCATTTATGCTGCTCACTACTACCAACTCCAATAATGTGCTTCCTCATTTGCATCACCAAAGGATGTAAATTTGCCCCAAAGAGCCCATGATCCACCCACAAAACTCTCCCCTGAGCCAGACAGAGGAGGAGCAGAGGGAAGAAAATGATGTCCAGGACAAGCTAGAGAAACAGGGGAAAATCCACGAGGAGAAAAATCGTGAAGCATCTTCAATGCTGCCTTACGGATTCTTCAAGTAAAACTGAAAAATAATGTATTTCAAAAATGCCCCCTGAACTGGGCACACCTCTAGCCACTGCATTTTGCCCTCGGACTCTTGCTGCATTCACATTGAAACATTAACAAAAGCATAGAGAAGTGGCCTGTGGAGCTGGGATGCTGAAGTGTCACAGCTCATCACAGGGTGGAGAAAAAAACACCCCCGAGCTCTGACAGCTCAGCTCTGCATGTCACATCAGTGTCCATTGAGGAAAGCAGGCACAGGAGATGTCTCAGAACAAAAAACACTCTACACGACAAAAGCCATGTCTATGGGAGGAGGAAGGAGCTCAAGGGGCCAGTGGAGATATGGCGGAATGAAGAGAAATGAAAGGTTCGATTTCAAGCTACCTAGAGAATTAAAGTTAAAAAGACCATGTCTAGATGTATAGCTTCCTACCAAGGACAAAAATTTCTTTTCCATCACATTTTTCATAGTGTTGATAGCTAAAGTATCATGCATTATATTTGTGTTGTGGTTAACAGCCTTCCAGGAGGTGAGGAAGCACGCAGATTTGGAGCAGCAGGCTCAGGTCAATAAGTACATCTGAATGGTGACATGAAATTTTTGTGACCCAATCATGACCTCCTGAGGGAGAAAAGGGAACCCTCTGGGCTCAAGCTCACATAGAGCTTGCTCCTGGCTAGGAGGCACTAAGGTGAATGGCATCAGCATTCCTCTTTTGCACAAAACAGCTAAAAGTGGATCCCCCCAAAACACGAAATATATGGTCCAAGCAGGAACTGTTGAGGGAATGAATGGCAGAAAAGCTGGGATAATTCTCCATCATTTGCAATTTGGGGACCAAATAATTACAGATCCATTAAAGCATCTCTCATCCTACTTTCAGTTCTTGGTCTGACTGGGGCCATCATGACCTTATGACATGACCCACACAACATTGTCTCCTTTGGACTTCAGGCACAGACCACGTGAGAACCCACCATGAGAACTGAGACAAGAGTGTTTTCAGGACAGTTTCCAGGGCCTGGGTAATTTAGGGCATGGCCAGCAGATCTGGGGGACTTTAATCTTGAAGTGGCTGGCTCTTACACAGCCTCCCTAGGAAGGCAGATTAATAGCAACCTGGGGTTCATCTCACATACAATAAACAACTGTGACATCCCAGAATAAAGAGCAAGCTGAGTGTATCAAAGATATGCAGTTAAAAATAACTAACACTAGAAATGCTGTGTAAAGCAAACATTTCACTAAAATACAAGAGTTACCATTTAGAAGATAATCATAGAAACAATCTTGTATATACAGCCACAGCGAAGTTTTGTGCAGTTCCTTATGTCTCAGAGGGGTGGGAACAACTCTGAGTTCTCTGCCTGATATTTGCTGTTCAGGCAGTCTCCTAGAAGCACCTCCTGAGATCTTCAAAAAGGCAGAAAGTAAAGGTATCCCAGGCAAGCCCTCTACCTCTTCATCTGCAGTTGTCACCAACAGCTGTGCCTGCTTTTCCAAGAGCAGCCAGCTGGAATTCCTTACTTCCCAGAGAGTGCTAGACAGATCCTGTCCTTACCCTACCTCCTGTAACAGAATAGCAGACGTCTGCCACATCGAGCAGGTGACCTGTTTGATCCACTTCAACATCCTGGCAGTGCCCAGCTCCAGCTGGTTTGGGCATGGTGCCTGTGGCACACCAACCTGTCTCAAAGGTCTCTAAACAGTCTTTGCTTTCTCCTAGCCCCAGCAAGCATTCAGTTCCTGTCTGAAAGCTTGAGGACTCCTTTCATCCTAATTTGTACAACTGGTGATGCTATTCTTATTCAGAGAAATGCCTAATTCATAGCAACATTGTTCACAAATGGGAGCAAAAAGCCTTGTGCACTGGAGGAAAAGATCTTACCAAATACAGGTTGTAGCCGAGCTCGTGCTGTCTCTTCCTGCTGCAGCCCCATCTGTCACAGCTTTGCTACCCTGACAGCATTGTCTGACAGACCATATCCACCTATTCCCTCCTTCCCATCCTTTTTCACTAGTCTTTTTCCTTGGGCTGCCTCCAGTCCTTAGCCACAGACCAGATCCACAGACCAATCTAAGATGTTTGGTTTGAGAAAGAAATATCTTCTCCCTAGCTCCTCTCCCCAAGGCCCCAATGCTCTCTTCAGTCTCTTTCCAATTACCTCAGCGGCTCTTCAACTGACTGCTTACTGGTGTTGTACAATACTGAATTCAGATTTGGCAACAAAAGGCTCCTCCAAGAAATACCCAGTGCTACCACCTCACTCACATGACCACAGGAGAAAACAAGAGACTCTTGCTCCTTTCTTAGTAAGATTTTGGCAGCTCTTGGCAGTGGAGAGGATTTTTGGAACAGATCAGTTGTATCTGCTGCTCCAGGTATTCTTCCTGCACACAGCTTTTTGGGGATGGAGGATGTGGCTAAGGGATAGCATCCCTATCTGAGTTCTCAGAAGGCCTACACAGCTAAGTCCAAGCTGTGTCTGCAGTTCATCTAAATCAGATGTAAGAATTCAGCTGTCTTCTCTAAGCTTTGTCTTCTCCAAAACCTTCAAGGACATGGACACGGACAAGCAAGGGTGAGACACAGCGAAAGGAAAAGTAGTAGGAGGCGGAAATAATGAGGGATGAGACCCGGAGAATTTAGGGATTTGCCTTGTGCTGTTCACTGAAGGGAGTAGCACACTTGTCCAGGCCTATTTTACACTGGGAGGAAAGACACAGAAAAAGAAGATAGGTGATGCTGGCCTGGCCTCACAGACACTCACCGTTATGGAATAGTGATGGCATGGGAACAAACTCCTTTGATTCCATGAGCTGTGGGCTCAAGCATGAACCTGTCTTATATGAATGGACAAGATCCCGCAGCAAGGGGAGGCTCTAGGAAAGGATGGACTCTGCCAACCCCTGTGAGCAGGGCTGAGTAATGTACCAGCATTACCCCTGTGTGGGTAGACACCAACAGCTCTGCACCCACAGGGCACCACAGTGCCTCCCATCCCCCTGCCATCTGCAGCTCGGGAGAAGCCCATTGTGAATGTGCAAATCCCACCCTGAGGTCTCCTGGGTCTGTAAGGGAACAGTGCCAAGACAGTACATGTGGAAGCAATGGAGGGCAGATCCAGTCTGATAACCTCCCACTTGTCCTCTGTCCAGGAAGAGCATGCCTCTCTCCTTGCTTCATCTTCAAACTAAGGATTGGTAGGAGTACTGTGTCACCTCAGACACACCAGGAGGCTTCTTAATTAGCCAAATGACCTTCAAAAAATCAGATCAAGATGTCTGCCCCAGACCAGTAGAATATTTCAAATTTTATCTAGGTATGAAAAAGGGTATTTTTAGAATGTTACAGGCTTCACTGTTCTTCATTAAATTTAGAGAGCTAGACAGGTACTAGGGAAGTCCTTTCTCCCACACCCAAAGGGCTTACAGAGACACCTAACATGCAACAGAAAGTTGTTGGGTTTTGCAGGGATAGAGTTAACTTTCTTCACAGTAACTAGTTTGGGGCCACGTTTTGGATTTGTGCTGAAAACAGTGTTGGTAACACAGGAATGTTTTCATAACTTCCAAGCAGAGCTCACACAGCATGAAGGCCTTTTCTCCTTCTCACCCCACCTCACCAGTTAAGCCTGGATTGAGGCTTATCAAGACAGATGGGACTCCAGCAGCTTCATAATAGATCATGGATTACAAAGTATGACAAACAGCCACCTTCTCATAGGCAAGGTGTGAAGTGAATAGCCCCTAGGCTCAATGGTTTGTGCTCGGCAGTCAGTGCAACCCAGCAGAGGCAGGAAAGCAGATGTCCTGGAGGGCATAAAAGAGGAAGAGGAGGAATTACAGTGGCACAAAGCTGAGAGGGAGTTATGAGAGCAGGAAGAGCAGCCACAGCGGGTATGCCTTCAGTCTCATCAAACAGAGCAGGTTCTCCTGACCACAGAGCTAATTACAGAAACAGATGAGACCACTTTAATTGCCAAGCACAGGAGACAAAAATAAGGGAAAGAATGATCTACCAGCATGAGCTGGCAGGACCTCCAGAAGGTGGCAGAGATAGACATGGACCAGCTATCCTGGGACTAAATCCATCTCTCCATGCTACCTAGAACTTAAAAGGCCTCCACTGGAGTACAGATCCAGCCCAGGGTGCTGTACTGCCAGAGAGATGTGGACCAAGTCCATGGAAAAACAAGGAGAACACTTGAATGGTAAGTGGAGCTGGTTTACTTGAAGAAAGGTTAAAGGAACTGGGATTACCATGCAGAGGAGGAAAACATGAGAGGAAGTGCAACTTTCAGGCACAGCATTCAAAGATGTGAAAAACTAATTCAGGAAGAAATAAAGAAAGAAAGGATCTAGAAAAAATGTATTTTCCATGTCCCTGATGGAGAAAATGAACAATAAGAGGCTGGATTTGGAGCAAGGCCAATTTAGCTCAAAAATCAGAAACCTCTTTCTAGTGTGTTAGGATAGTGAATTTCTTAGAGGGTATTGTACATGCCTCTTCACCAAAGATTTTCAAGAACAGACTGGGAAAATACCTGCCAGAAAATACAAAGGTGCAAGTGGCTCTGCCCTAAGCTGAGATGAGTTGCCCCTTTTTTTAGTTGGCTGTTTTATGCCCATGCTTCTCAGCTGAGCCACCAACAGTCATTGTGCTTAACTGGGATAGCAGAGGAGGGATATCCCTCTCCTCAGAGGGATCATCTCTTGAATTCTGTGAACTGTTGCCCATCCTTGTAACACTCTGAGCTGCTTGTCCAGGTGGATTTCACCAAGAGCTGTCTCCTTGCCTGTCCACTCCCTCCGTAAGACAGGCACTGCATTGACTGCCATTTCTGGGAAGGAGGCTGGCAGCAGGGAAGACAGAATTCTCTTCCAAGTTAAAGCAGGCATTAATGGTGACTGTTGATGGCAAACTACAAGAGCAGAGTAGCAGCATTTTCTATAAATACCAGAGCCAACAAAGGATGAGCAACAAGGCTAATTTGAGAGCTGGCTAGCTGGGAGACAAAAAAACCTTTGCTTACCCAGCTTGACCTCAGAATGCCAGAGCACTACACTGCACGCACTGTGGTAGAGATGCTATCAATCACCTGCCCTGCCAAGCCATTTGGCCCCATTGTTCAGGTGAGACAGACTATGAATTAAGGATGTGAGAATTGGTTTTACAGAGTTAAGATTCATGTCCATTTTTGTAGCACCACCGGTTTTAGAAACATCATTAAGAATATGGCATTTTTTAAACTTTCCCCCTATTTCTTTCCATGTTCTCTTGCCAACAAACTGCCAGATCCTGGCTAGAAATCCAGTCAGTGTGCTGAAATTTAATTTGAAAAGATAGTCTTGCTTCTAGCTGAATTGCTATAAGAAGTATCCAAATTTCACAAGAAAGACAGGAACATCCCTTCTAGGTGTGGAGCCTGCGTACAGGCTTCGTAGTCCAGCATTTATCTGTAGGGGAGAAGACATGAGAGCAGCGTAGGGAGAGGACACTGACCTCTGTGTGCATCTTCCCTGTCCAGGGATGAAGATGTTAGAGTGCAAGGATGCTTCCTAATGGGTGCAGAGCCACATTCTCAAGAGCTCCTTAGGGTGTTAATTAAAGGACATTAAAGCCAGAAGGATGAGCTACAAGCCACATCAATACCTTTCATGCCATGCCTTGAAAAAGCTGGGTTTTCTAGCTTAACAGTCCCTTTGCTAGAGTTACATTTTGCCTCTAATGCTCATTTGAATGACATCAGAGGAAGAAGTGATTGTCATTGCTAGAGGGGCCACAACCACTTCTGTCATCACACTGAGCTGTGATTCTTCTGCCTTTAAAAGAGAGCAGCAAATAGATCACAGAAACAGAGATAGAGATTCTCATCTAACCTGCTGGACTTAACGGGGGTGGTGTGGGTGGAAAATTACATCCATTGAGAAATCCAAGCAAAGGATCTCTTACAGGCTGGCCTCTCTATTACTTGTCTGACCTGGACTGCAGACTAGAGGTTTTGTGATTTACCAGCAGCCAAGGACATCACTCTAGCCCTACCCAAACAGCAGAATGTTGCCAGCTGTAGGGATCCCTGGACCTACAGGGACCTGGTTGAGACAGTTCTAATGGGCCATGGCAAAAATGAGAGATGAGACACTGTCATTCTTCCCAGCCTAGAGGAATCCAGGTGACACACATCCTCCATTCTGTCCTTATCAAGTCTAAGAAAGCATCTCTGAAGTAAAATCAGAGGAGTATGTAATTATGTATGCATGTGCTAAGCTAAGAAGTGCAAGTGTTACACTGCAGCCTCACCTATAAACCTGACAAAGTGGGAAGATCTGAATAGAGAACCCTGCTAGATGTAGCTTAATAGCTTCTTCTCAAAAAAGATATTCATAAGTATTTAAAATACTAGTTACAATGTTTTGGTGGGTATTAAATACTTATTTACTACAGAATACAGTTTTCTCTCTGCACCCTGCTGGGAAGGACTGTTGACACCTACGCTCAGAGCTCACATCCGTGTGATGACCCCGAGGTTTGACTGCATTAATGCTTTCTGAAAATATATCCAGGGCCTTTGCTCCAGGCATGGTGCAGAAGGAGAGGCAGGGTGTAGACTTATACATAACTCAACATTCCCTATCTCCCATCCCTCCAACTGCCCAGCCTGGATCCTCCCATGCTCTCAGAGTGACAGCCTGCAGCCATCCAGGACATACAACCAGTGATGCTGCTGACTTTGCTCCAGCCAAAACAGTCGCCTCTCCATGTTGCAAGAAGTGCTGGTGCCTAAAGGCAGGAATCTCACTGGGGAAATTTGGAAGACCCCCTCAGCAGCACTAGTAGCCATCTCCTCAAGGCAACAAAACATTTTACCAGAGCCAGTCCTTCACACTGCTTTTGAGAAACACAAAGAAAAAAACTTTAACAGGAAAAAAGTCAGTAATCCTAAAAACAAAGATATCTGGGCTTTGGGGCTGTAGGTTTTAGAAAAAAAAATAATTGGTTAAAATGATACAACTCGCTGCTAACCTTCTGGAAGCCAGGTGGCCAAGTATTCCATCAGTGCCAGTCAGGACACTTCAGGGCAGGGGTTTTTTGGTCAGATTTGTATCACACCCAGATTGCTGAAGATCTGCAAAGACACACTGACCCGAGCCCTGGAGAAGTGGATGACCTGTCTCACTTGGCTGCACCACGGCTGTAAGCCCAGCTCCATCTTGAAGCTGAGCTCTGTCTGCTGCTGGGGACTGTGGAGCAGCAGTGATCCCATGGGGAGACTGGTCTGCATCCCCAGTGAGGACCCATCGATAGCAGAACACCTCCCACTAGAGATTTACTGCTACTTCTGGCAGTCAATAAAAGCTTGCAATGCACTAGGCAGGAAACCTCCCCTCTTCAACCCTCCCACCCTTCCAGCTAGAGAAATCTGGGAAGATTTATTACAGCAATAAAAACAAAAGAGACGGAAAGCTCTGGGGGAGTCTCCAAGGCAGGCAGTGCTTCATTAAAGCCCAAGCAGGCTCTTGGGGGGATGCTGATCTCTGGGAGAGACCACACCAAACAGCAGTAAGCAATTCATCCTCTGGAAAGGGAAATGTCAGCCCACGCTCATGTGATACCCCAGCAGAAGGCTAAGAGAGATAATTCAAACAGAAGGGAATATTGGGCTCTGGGCTTTTCAAGTCCCTGAGTGGAAGAGAAACCAGATGGAAAAGGAGATGCTCAGGCAGAGGAGCCAAGAAGCAGCCACATGAGAGAACACCCATCCTCCTACTCCCATCACTGCATCTCAGGCTCAGGCCATGGTGATAACCATTACTGTAGTCCCAAAACTTCACACACTCCTACCAAGGCACTGCACCCATGGCATGGCACTGTCTGTTCTCCTGGTGCAGGGTGGCTCAGAGGGTCTTAATGGTTCCCACATCACCACGTGCCTTGCACTGCTGCAGGCAGATCTCTGAAGGAGATCCTCTGCAGGAGCCTTTTGCTCACCTCTGCTCCTACAAACTGTAGTCCCTCCTTCCCAACTCCCAGGTTTCCTTACTAAGGCCTCCAGATACATAGAGCATGAGATCATGTCTCCCTGGACTGTGGCAGGCAACATGCAGGGCTTGCAACTCATTGTCTTCCTTCACACAGCCCCTACAGGTCCACGTGCTCCCACACAGGGACCTCTACACTGGCAGTCTGAAATTCCCTGGGAAACCCTCCCCACACATTTCCATCACCCTCAGCAATCAGACTGGCTTCTCAGGGCCAGTCTGGCACCCACCAGCCTTCTCCCTGGACAGATGTCATGCATGGTGTAATGTCATGTTAAGAACTGTGTTTTTACATCTAAGAAGAAGGGAGAGAGAAACTCTTTATGCCTGAGAAGAAGGAAAGGGAAAATGTATTCCTGCAGGAGAAAGAAGGGAAAGTTGTGTAGCAGAGAAAAGCCCTTGTGGTCCCAGAAACTTTAGTCACATTCTTCCCCTCCACAGAGCTTTATGGTTTAACCTCACAAAACTGCCTTTCTGCCTTAGTTTCATCTGCAAAACAGGATGCAAGATCTCTAAGGAATGCTAGAAGGTGCCACTGAAGAGCAAAGTTGCTGCTCTTATGGAGGCTGCAAGGCAGACTCCTTCCCCTCCTTCAGATCTTCCTGCCTGCAGCAGGGTTCCTGCACTGTTGCCTCCTGACCCAGGGCGGGTGGCTCCACAGTGGAGCATTACACTGGGACTGGGATAATTCAAGAATCCTTTTACTTTTTGTGATTTTCACAATCACAGAAACAGATGTTCCCTGAGGTTAACAACTTCTAACTCAAGCCTGGATTTCCACACAGTAAGGTGACACACAAGTCTTGGTTAAAAACTATTCTGCACCCCAAATCCTGTCTCAGATGCAGATATGCATTCAAATCTGCATTTTCTGACAACATAGAAACATGTGATCAACATGTACACCCTGATGGACTCTACATTAAATGTATCTAAGAGTATACACTGAGGTTGTGCTGATTACCTGCCCCATCCCATCTCAAAGATCTCAAGATAGACAAGCAACTTCACTCCAGGAGCACTGCATTTCAAGAGAACAAGAGAGAACAGGCAGTACCTTGGAAAGTCCATCACAGTAATACCCTAACCCCTTCCAACACTGACTTACTTGGTACTGTTGACTAGACAAAAGCAACAACCAAAAAGCAAAGAGTAAATAAAGGAGAAGGTGATTTTCAGTCTTCATTTTCAATAAGTGCTCAAAGCTTTCTATGCTCTTGAATAGTTGGCTAGTTCTTTCCTCCATGCAAAGCTCTTCTCACCTTTAAAAGAAGGAGATGGATGACTTGGAGTCCAACATTCCAAAAGCAAATCTGTACTTCTCACACAATAGGCAATAATTCAACACAGCTATGCTGCCACCAGTAATGCTTCTCATCTTCCCAGTGCACCTTTCCTGTCACTCTCTGGCAGGGGAAATGGATGGTAGATGCTCCCTGCTATGTCAGGTTTCAGGGTGGCAAAGATAGGAAATGGGTGACCTTGCAAACACTGCCAGCGAGTCACAGGCGTCAGGCTCAGAGATGACTGGTAGTCTCCTTCGTAACTACACGGCTTTGCTAATTAGATGCTTTAAACACTAGAGTGTTAGAAAGGGACACATTAAGCTACCCAGAGCATGGTCAGTGTTAGAGGGACTCTAATTTTTTTGTTGTTGCTGCAGTTGCTGGTATTTATCTGCATGTTTGTGTTTCCCCCTGCAATAGTTCCCATATGAAACAAGATTGAATGAATTGTCAAAAGATTACAATTTTTATTTATTTACCTTTAACTGTCACTTCTGCAAACCCAGCCTAGGATCTGAGTCAGAGATGACCTTGTCTGCTTCCCTTGGTAATAAAGACCTTGTCATTACAGAGGAAAGCCTGGTGCTGACAGACAAGCCAGAAGACATCACGGTCTGTTTTTCCACAGCTATCCCAGTTTGTGGAGAACTAGGAATAGTTTACCCATGCTGCCCACACAAACAGAAGTGATTCACACAGAGAAGACCAGGCCTTGGAAAACTTCAAAGCTGAGAAATCGGTAAAAGAAGGGAACAGATACTAATTTTTAAAGCCTGGTATCCATCATGTTGCCTGTTTCCCTGTGTGCAGCACAGCTCAGGACGCACACCATAGCATGCAGCCAACATCATGCCAACCTTTCTGCCACAGGCAGGGAGCCCATGTCCAGTGGGAAAAGCCCACTGCCACAGCATAAGTGCAGCTACCAAGCCTGGAGGAGCCAGGGTACCATTTCCCACCACTTTCCCAGCATCTCATGGGAAAGGGGCAGATCTCAGGGACCACCCCTTCTCCAGAAGGCTGGAGCAGAACACCTCTCTACCACAAGGGAATTCATACCAAACCTTTCAGGGACTTCTCCAAGGCTTCAAGTTGCCACCCTGCCACCATTCAGCCCAATGCCAAGTGAATAGTTTTCTCCATTACCACTAAAAGATGTTAAGCTGTCAGCTAATGTGCAGTTCAAGGAACGTACTTGAAAAACACATCAGTTCCTCAGAAGGAAGAGATGCTCAGTCCAGTGGGGACCATGACACTGAAGATGCACTGTCTGACATGAATTTAGTTCTGCATTCCCCTGACTGCAGTCCATGCCACTGGATATATGTAAGGACTTGACCCTACCTAGAACTCTACTGAAGCCAGTGTCCTGCCATACCAGCACCCAGTGCAGTTCAGATGCCTTTAGCTTCATCCCTACCCATGGGTCTTCTAAATCAGTTCCATTCTTCCTCAAAATCACTCTGACACTTCTTACATGTCCCCTCTTAGGGCAGAGATGCTCAGTCCTAGGCTTCCCTGAACAGAGCAGTGAAGGAAGCGGTGACCAGGGACAAGAGGCTTTACATGATATTGAAGCATTAGAAAATGTAATGGCTACTACATTATCCCCATTTTCCATGTGGGGAAACTGAGGCACAGAGCAGTAATACAGCTTGCCCACAGCTGCACAATGAATCAGAGGCAGGTCCACAGTTTCTCCCATTTTATGTTACTCAGCAGTGGTTGAAAAAGGGAATCAGCCAGACAGACCTAAAGTAGCCTCAGGCATTTTAGCAACAGATTGAAACAGACTTTCCAGCTTGCAGCTGCTTTAGCTGCCCTGCAAGTGCTCCCAGCTCACCAAGTATGGCCAGTCAAACCACCACTGCAGCCTTTAAGTTAAATTGCAAACCTTAGTCTTAGGCTGGACTAGATACACCCCTTTACCATTCTGCTGCAAGGACTTACTAGTAAGTGAGAAGAAATTCTTCCTCAATTACTCCCCTCAGAGCTGCATCAAATAAGACCATTAAACATGGCCAGAATGAGAAAAGATGCTCAGCTGCATCACCACTGGAAAAAAATCCCAACAGAAATTATGTCTATCTAACCCTAATCTACTCAATTATGGTAAATAAAGGTGATTTCTTTTTAGCTGCAAAGGGGGGGTGGGTATTGGGAGCACAGTGCAACAGACCTGGCTCAGCCTGAAATCCAAAATCCAAGCTGTGCTTGTACTGGCTGCTCCACAGCCAGCACTGTCATGCAGCTCCACCGTTGCCAGAGCTTGGGGGTGCTACTGGGTGCCCCAGTATAATGGCACAGTCCTAGACAGCAGCTCCAAGTGGTCTTTGCTGGTTTCTTTGAGAAATCAGGACCTACCACAGCCTGTATCGTATCCCCATCTTGTATGTTTAGCATGAGAAGGTACACGTGCTTCCAACACCATGTAAGAAAAATACAATCTAGCAACACTGGGAAGGCCTCATCTACCTGGGGATGCTCTGGAAAATTAAGCTGAATTAATTAGGAACGGGAAGTTAAGGCACTAGAAAGCCCTGTGTTGATGCTCATGCACTGAAGTAACATGACCTCAGTCCAGTTTAACTTAATCTTCTTGTAAAGGCAATTAAGCTAGAGTAAGGTCCTGGGAATGAGCTCACCCACACAACAGGAGTCAACAGACTTTAACTAATATCTGCAGACAAAGCCTCAGTCAATAAAACTAGAACTGGTTCAGCCTGATTTTGACAGACTCGAGTCTGACTGTGCTCACAGTATAGCCACCAACCTAGACACCACCAGAACCATCCCACTGTGGTTTCATTCCTTTTCAAAATTTTCCCCCATTTCTGGTCATATCACCACCTCTACAGAGCCACCACGTGCTTCCTGAAGAGCAGCATCATTGCTCTACCACTCCAAATACACAGTGTGTACCAATACAGCTAGAGGGTGTTTAAATAGCTACTAACCACTGCAGTCATGCTCTACCCCACCAGCTCTGGTCAGCACAGAGCATTTCTAAATGCCAGCCTATTGCTATCATTTGAATGTTATTTAATTATTTTGTAATGACAGGATAAGTACTTGTTTCTTGATTGCAACAGTAAATCAAGAGAAAGGTATCTGTACCCAACCATTTGAAAAAAAAGATCCCGACTTAAAAATAAGATTTGGTTTTCCCATGGAAAATGAAGGCTGAGCCTGTGGCCTTAGCACAGCAGCATTCTGGCACACCTAACTACATCAACCAAATTAAGGGGCAATATCAAGAAGAACACTGTGATGGCACAATTATTTTTTTGTCCCATGGCATGACAGTTGCTTTCCCAAAAGCAATTCTTACTCTTCACACACGGTGCAGACATCAACAATGCAGCCACGTCTCATTATTTAAATCCCATGAAGCCATAATCTATCAGTCAGTGCAACACTGCTCAGTATAGCACATCTCTATGTTCTTCAGAACAAACTTCCCAGAGTCCCTAATGAGAAAAGAGCTTAGTACACTACTCTTACACAACATACAAGAAATTAAATATAACAGCACATAATGAGAGAACTGCTGCAGGCTTATTTAGGCCACCAAAGTTTTGCAGCTAAAATAGCTCCAAAGTTAACTGTTTCACCCTCCACAGTGAAGTGCTAATGGACAGTGAATGGTATAATACGCAGCCACTGACTTGGAAGGGAATTTTTGCCTAAAAGGCTTCGAGCAGTGGCTTTCAGCCTGCCATTTTGATGGCAGACTGTGGACTGCTCCTGAGGGATTCACAAAAGGTTACTGGAAAAAACAAGACTGCTGTACTCTATAAGACAAAGTCAGATGTTTCTAAAGGGGCTCGTATATTCCCCTAGAATATTCTGAAGGCAGCAAAAATAAAGAAAGGTTGGCAATCCCTATATGAGGGACAAACTCCTTATTTTGCCTGGGTTATGCCGGTGTAACTCTCTTAACGTGAAGGGAGCCTCTTCTGATGTATACCACTGGCTCAGTAAAAAATTACGAGAGAATTAGGCACAGGTCAATTCAGCTGCACACGGCAGAATCAGGATAATTAATTTAGTGAGAGTACAGCGGATTGCAAAAACCCAACAAGACATTTCACATATAAAGCTCTGCATGTAGAAGACAAACACTAAATTTCATTATCAGATAAACAGTTTATAATTGTGCCATTACATATCATTTTATAATGACACACACTGGGGGCAGTATTAATGTTCTGCTTGGCATTATTGACTTCTAGGGCTTACTAATGCAAATGGGATACTCTCTTAACTAGCTGTTTTGTTTTTTTTTTTTAAACCACCCCTCTTGAGTTTAAATGGAGACTGAGCAAGACAAAGGGTACTCCTCTCCATCCCAGGGAAGGCTTTCACACAAAAGCACCTTTCATTGGACATGCCACATCCTCACCCTAGACAACTGCACTCAGAAGGTCATAGGATTGAGGTACACCCCTGCAGATCTACTTAGCAAGCCTCCTGCCCCAGCTCCCACTTCAGGCACCATGCCCAGTATGGGTCACTGGGGTACAGCATAGCCATGCTCAGCTCCATGCAGTTTACTACAGAACAAAAATCATGCTAGCAGTGGAGAGGAAGGCTGAGGAGAAGCAAAGGAGTGGCTGCAACAATGCGTAGTGTTCACAAACCTCTGTATCAGAAATAAGCTGTCTCCAAAGTCTGTGTTTCGCACCGAACTAAGTTATGATCCCTGAGTGATGCCAGAAGTGCCATCAAATGTCCATCCTGCTTAAGTGTGCAGAACATTAAAAACCATTTATCTGGGCCGAGCAATGTCCCTGTTTGCAATAGTCCTGTGTCAGGGTGCAGCACTCCATGGTCTGTATGGATAATAGCAATGGCATGAGGTGCCTTGGCCCTGTCCAGCATCAAGTCTAATTCAGGAATGAGCAGAAGGGAATGAGATGGTCTCCCCTTTGTATTTTGGCTCACAGCCATCAGGAGCTAGGGACCACCTGTGGCCCAGTCTGTATCCACCACAGCGTGCTGAACACACGGGGCTCTGTGAGAGACTGCCCTTTGTAAAACCTTAAAGCTTGCTTACTGGAGGTGACACCACCATTATGTAAGATGTTCCTCACCTTTTCTTAGATTTGCATTACTTGCCAATCCGGACTTCTTTCTCCAAGGACATTTAAAAGCATGTGAAGCAGAGGTGCACTTGGAGGTAAAACACACGGATTGAGAAATAGAGGGTTAGAGAAGAAGAGGAGATAAAAGATGGATATAGAAGCATACACAGAGAAAAAGAAAGAGGAGAAAGATTATGAAACTCCATCTGGCTTCTATCAAGAAAAATGGAAGCTTGGTCCTATTCCCAACAGCACAAGCCCTTATTGTTTAATGAAGAATCAGTATTCAAGCAATAATCACAGTCAGCCCCATTGTACAATATCCAGTTGTTCTGCGTCCTCTCAGGGCACGTTTGATGAATTCAGTCAATACTCCTAACCTTAGGCTGAAGCGTGGGTGGCTCTGTCACTGGATGGCACAGCTTACACAGGCACAGTGCCAAAAAGTACTAATTTCAAAACTGATCCCTCAAAGCATTGGTCTGGTAGTACAACATGCTGCTATGCCATGCCAGAGCATCCCCCCTGGGATTTGCAGGCTGCAATTAGCAGGTGAATGTTCCATGTTCCCTGGGGCTGATGAAAGCACCTCAGTCCCTATTGATTGCCAATCAATAGCCACTTCCCATTTCTCCTTCTCAGTTTCTGCAGTAGCAAGTGTTAGTAATCAAATAAGAGTGGCAGGCTGATAAGATCCTGTTATCAGTGCACCAGCAAAATGGGATTCTAGATCTAATCTCCTATGTCGAATTTTCAACACAAATCACTGAGATTTAACCCTCTCAATAACAAGTGTGTAGCCACAGCAGCTTGAGAGAAAATTTCCCAATCTCCATCCAGGTCAAGAAAGCCAATGGAAAAGCCAAATTTCGCTCTGACTGAAATCCAGGGAGAGCGGGAACAATTGTAGAAAAAAACCCTAACAGTAGGAATTACTGCATTTTCTCATTACTTCCTATTGTGCTTCCAAGTCACCACAAGGAACAAAAACGCTATGCAGCCAAAAGAGTATGAACTGCCCTTTTATTCCATTTTTCACAAAGAAACACTTCTAAAAACTGAGGTTCTCAAAGAATATTTTACAGACTGGTCTTCTGGGCCTGTGAAATTTCCATACGCTTTCAGCTAGGAAAATAAAGTCCTCCCACTCCATAGGGGACTTAAATATTTCAGCTCTTACTTGCACTCCAGTCCTAGCAGACCTTGGTTAAAATCTCATGTAAATAGCCCAATTTCATGGCTATTTACTGACATGTCCTCATGGCACACAGCCATCTAGAGACACCTGGACTGCCTGAGAAAGGAAGCTTTAAATAAGCTGTCATGACTGCATGGTTTGTGCTCTTCCAACCGATCAAGTCCAAATGACATGGAAGTAACTTGCCAACAAAACAGCAAATACCAGCAAAGAGACGGTTAATGCAACTCCCTCCACCCGCTCTAACTGTAGGAGTCTTTCTACTACATTTGAGATGCTTGAGCTCAGGCCCTCAGAGGACTACTCTATTTAAAATTGAATGTTAACAGGAAAAAAAATACAACCAGACATCAGGGCTCAAAGACAGCCAGGCTGGCTGCTGTGTACTTCACATGAAATACATATTATCAGACATACCAAGAAGATGGTGCTTCTTTCGTCCTTGTCTTTAGCCCTTTTTTAAACTGTTATTTCTGGAAAGTTTCTCCTGTTTTTTATCCCTTTCTGCCAAATCTGCTACACCACCAGTGTCTGGAAGAAAAACTTGCTCTGGAGTTGCCACTACTGGTCTCCAGCCAGTATCACACAGGGCACAGACAAGGGGAATTTATTTCTGCCCCACAATTTCAATGTGTGATAGACACTCGAAATTTAGACCTGAAGGTCAAAGCAACAGATCACCTGGAGAGGATGTTGATGCATGTCCTCAGCTAGTTCCAGCAGCCAGCAATGGCTGTGTACACCTGGGCAGATGGGAAATGAATACCACATGGTGAGTACATAATACACGTATCATGTAAAGGGACATTATCTAACACTTCCCAGAGGTTCAGCAAGAAGTACACTTGCCAGACTAGGATATAAGCTCTAATGTAGAGCTGTGCTCTCCCCAGCTCTGCTACATGTCTAGTAATCAGCATCTAAGAGCACTCATCTACTTCAGATGGGAGAAAAATCACAAAATGGACATTGGGTGGGAAATTCAAGCTTACCAGCTTTGCCTGAACATTCCCCAGACAAGGGGAGAAGGAGGGCAGCCCAGGGAGACCTTCCCTTGACATCCCAATGAGGGCCAGAGCTGCTTCCATCTTTTACAGGGAATAAACCTCTGCCACTGCCTGCAAAATCCCAAGTCAGTAGCAGTGACAACTCTGGCTAACATTTAAGTCATGCTGTGCTGCTGACTGATGTCCACAGGGACCACCGGAGTCTCACAGAGCTCATTCCAGGCACCAATTGCCATTGAGACAGAAACGCCAGGGAGGCACATAACTGTGTGTGAGCCTAACTTCTGGGAGTCAATTACAGGAGGACTCTTGGAAATTTGTACCTGAACACCAGCATTGCATAGGTGTACGGCACTGTGGTTTCCTCCCTGTGTTGCTGATATTGATCCTTCTTATATAGTTCACTGATTGCTGGTTATTTATATGTTGCTGATAAATCAAAGCACTGCTTCAATCCTGATTTGCTTGAACCAAGAAGTCTCTCCTTGCAGCACAGCTCCTTCTGTGCAGAGCCATTCTCAGCCAGCCAGCCCACAGCCTGCACCAGGGCAATGGCTGACCCCATCCCAGCTACAAGATCCTCATTTCCCTCTCCCACCTTCCCAAGGCCCATTGGTCCTTTTCTGCTGTACTTTTTTCTGGTCCTTTGGCCAGCAACCCACACTCCAGCATATCAACCTTCCCCTTGCACCACAGTGCATATGGGCTCACCAGGACAGGGCTGCATGTTATCCTACCATCCCTGGCATGGATTATGATGCTGAACTGTCCAGTTCTTACGCTGGCTTCTCAAGGCTGTGATTAGGAACTGGCTACCCATTAAACCTCACAGCACTGACCACTACCTTTTCAGTCTAATAGACCAAACAGCCTGTTAATCCATCTTGTATCACCTATCAAGGCTGTATCTTCCCAGTCTGCTGTATTTTCCCAGTTCTGGCTATAATGATGCTGTAGGAGAACACATCAAAAACCAAAAGCCAAGATAAATGTCACCCACTGCTCCTTCCATGGCCACCATCTCAGGCATCTCACCACAGAAAGCCATCAGGTTAGTCAGGCATGATCTGCTATAGTAAACTCATGCTGACTGTTCCCAGTCACCTCCTGCAGCTGGAAAGAGCACAATCTAGCATATACCCACTCCCAGCTGGTTTTCACTATAAAAAAGCTTTTCCTTGTAGGTTCTCAGTTTAGTCAAGGCTAAAGGCAATTTAAAGTTGCTAAACAGTCCCAACAGTACCCAAACAGTCTCTGGTGAAAGGACTGAGTGAGTAAGGGCTTATAGCACAAGCTGAGATGGGCACGTACCCATATCACACACCCTGACATCAGCTAATAAACAGGCTGGGAGACCCTGCCACCTTTATGGATGGGACTTCAGTCTCCACAGTTGTCAGAGGTGCTCACCAGAGTCTGGCAACAAGTTCTTATTGGGTCAGTACAGGCAGTACGAGCAGAGAAAACAGTGGCATCACCTTCTGTGCACAAAAACCTTGACGTGCATGTGAGAGGAGGGAATGGTGTGCCCAGTTGCTGCAAAAAGGCAGAAACAGATCAACAGTTCTGCAGCTGCTAAGGGGTTAGCAAGAGGTTGATGCTTTAAATGGCAGGGCTCTGGTGAGACACTGCATCCCTGCAGGAGCCTTGCAGCAATAGCTGACATTCAGACCCAAGCGGGCTCCTTGGAGAGGGCTGTGGGAGCCAGGGTCAACAGTGCCACAGCATGCCACAAAGCCCACCAAGCCATCACTGTTCCCAAAGAGGATCAATGTGCCCCATCGGGGCATGGCAACAGAAGCATCTCAGAGGCAACCCTGGGCAGGCCACCCCAGGGTGGCTTTTTCCCCAGGCCACCCCAGGGAGGCTTTTTCCCCAGCACCATGTAGGAATGAAGCCTGTGATTTTTGCAGCAGATCTGTATTCCTAATGAAGAAACTGTCTGGTTTCTAGTCCCTGCATCCCAGCCGTGTCAACCACTCTGCTCTCCAGAGCCTGTGTTTTCAAGCAAGCACCACACAAACTCTCCAGTCACCCATCCAGCACTGAAGGATGCTTGGCACCCAAGTGCTCACACCTGGCTCACTGCATGCTCCCCAAGAGCAGCATGCTCCTCCTCGTGGAACAGGTATGCTACTGCTGACTGTGCCAGCCCCCAAACCTGCCCAGCACAGGCACCTCCTGGTCCTGATAATCCTCTGTCCTATGGTACCTCACAGCACCACTGGCTGCCAAACACAGCATGCCTATGGGCACTCACTTTTTCTCAGTAGATAAAATGATTCTGCTGCTCAATTTGTTGAGTAATTTTGGATTCCCTCCATACAAAAAGAGAAATAAAAACACACAATATCTTTAATTGCTATGAGAAACTGCCCAGGGTAACCAAATAATATTACCTCAATATTCCTCAGGGCCTCTCAGTGCTCTCCTACAGGAGGTCAGATAACTTTGACTGTGCTACTGTCCCACCTCCTTGTTACAGAAAAAGCATGCAACTGCTCCTAGGGTGAAGTGAAGCATAAACCAGCTGGTAAAAGGAGTTTCGCCAGGAACAGAAAGCCAACTAATGCACATGAGGAGTGAACATTACTCCAGAGCTGTGGTGAAAACACAAGTCAAATGCAGCCAGTGGAAGCCTGTCCCAAGTGTTTGCCTAAGTCTCCTGTTCTGGACAAGGATATGGTGCTCAAGAGCCACCAGGATTTACACAATGATTCAGCATTTTCTTTCATGCCAGAACTCTTGCTTTGCTGCAGTGTTTGGAGTTGGGGATCATCATTACAGATACCTAGATGCCAAGAAGAAGATAAACATGGAGAAGAATGTTGGTTTTCCCTTCACTTCAAGCCATGCTCAACAGCAGTGCTGCCTCAAAAAGAACAGATGCCCTCCCAGTTTGCTGAAGCCTTCACTGCCAGTAGGTAGTAGAAGCAGGTAGGCTCCAAAGTGCTAGATTTTTTTCTGGGGTGGGGGAGTAGAGACAGTAGAAAGAGCAGAGATTAGCTCCTCCTTCCCTTGTCTTGCCTCAGCAAGACTGAAATTTCCTTTCCTAACAGTTAGTGGAAAAGAAAATAGGAGATGAATTCATCTCCAAGACATTCCCACTGACCGAGGTTGAAGTGCTGGCCTTGCAGAAGGAAACCCAGCCCCACATTAGAGGAGAAGACCAAGGCCCCATGGTTTTTAGTAAGGAACTCTCATCCATTTCTCATTCCAACCATGATGCTCTCTATCTGCCTTTTACCAGTTACTTAGCCATTCACAGCAGAGCTCTGCTGAGCCCCGGACACACCCCCACTAGGGCCCTGATGGCCAGTGATTCCCCATGGAACTGTCCCCAAGTAGAGAATCACACCGAGATCACAGAATCAATTAGGTTGAAAAAGACCTCTGAGATGCATCAAGTAACATGTGACATCACCTTGTCACCCAGACCAGAGCACTGAGCTCCACTGGCCTTTCCTTAAATACCTGCAGGGATGGCGACTACACCAGCACCTCCCTGCTCACTATCCAATCACCATTTCTGTGGAGAATTCCTTCTTAAAAAAGATGCTGGACCCTAGTGCCATATGAAAAAACTTGGCTCCACCTTTGGTGATTCACCCCCAAAATGCCAGTCAAGGACATACATTGGGACTCAGATCCATTGTCTTCAAGTTCAGCATGATGTTCTCCTGCTTCACAATGGGAGGAAATCTTGCTCATCCACTATTTCCATCATCTCTCAAAGGTCCTTGTCTCATATTCCAGAGGTATCCAGCTCACTCAGAGCTCTGGGATCTGAGGGCAAAAAGACACTTGGAGGCTGACAGACAATAACTCAACAGTACCTACAGCAACTACAATCCTGTGACAGGTAGATGAGTTTATTCACGTGGGTGGATGAACTTTCTGTGAGAGCTATCTGAGGCTACTGAACTAACTACAGCAGGATTGGGGGCAGCCCAGTCTTGGCAGAGCATTGTCAGTCCTCTCTGGACTAGGAGTATTCACTTCTACCGTGGGTCAGGAAATTCCTCCACAGGATTTCTTTGGGTACTCGAAAGTCACAGTAACATCCCTCTACAGTTTTCTGCAGAATGACTGAAGCTGATGCCTCTTGTGGGAGTTAATTGGAATTACAGTATCCCACAGAAGTCCTCCACACAGTGGTCAGTCTTCCTCACTTCTAGTCTAAAACCTTTTGAGATGCTGCAATGCTGTGGTTCACACCAGGGAAACTCATTTCAACTGGCAGTACAATTGCTCATCTTCCCAGAACATCTCAACTTGTATTAAAATCTTACAAACTATCAGCAGAAAGGTAGGGCACTGCCTATTATGGACCTCGATCCCTGCAGCGCACACTGCGTTGCTGGCTATCGCTACACAATAAGGGGCAAAAAGACAAGTTTAAAGGCGTAAAGAAAACTTCCCAATCTTTAAAATTCCCAAGAAGCTTTAGAGAAGATGGCAAAGGTGGACGTGGGCAGCCCTGGCTGGAGTGGCCTGAAGGCTGGGAAGAGAAATGCAGGTGGCAGTGATGCTCACATGCTGCTAACAGGTTTATTCTGCTGGCAGGGATTCCCTTCAGAAGCATTTGGGTAAGCACTGTACACCACCGAGTTCAATCTGTGCTAAGCAGATTAGTTCCTTACCGGTGAAAGGTTCTGGGCAGCAGCAGACAGTTGCTCACCATGTGATATGAGGGGGCTGTCATTATGTTTCATAGATATGATATAATTATATGCTCCCTGGAGGGTACTTCTAATTGAATTATAGGGTGTCTCACAAGTATTCTGGGCAGCGGTTCGAGGAAGCTCTCACCGCCCAAAACAAGATAGAGATACCCTTTCATTCCATTAGATGTTCTCTCCAGGGAGCAAGCCATTACCTTATACAGCAATTCACTTTAAAAGATCATCTCCCCCCATCAAATTGAAAGAAAGGCACCCTTAGCAGAATTTGTTGATGCTGCATACTTGTTTCTCTCCTCCAAAACCTCACAGCCCTGAGAAACTCCTTTGCCTGCCGCCAGGACAGCCCTACACCACAAGGGAGAAATCCCTTGCCAACAGCAGTCACCCTTCCCTGCCCAGGCAACTGCTGGGCTCCATTCCCAGAGTGGGGACAGGAAATACGGCGCCACATGAGGTATGACATGTCAGGCTATGTGTACGAGGGAATCTCAGCCTTCTTCAGAAAGACTCCAAGAAGCTGTTTCTAAAGGCATTTGGCCTTGTCTCAGGCTAGTGCATTCAGGGGCTCCAGTCAATACAGCACATACTAGGAAGGGTCTTCCCTCAGCCTGTTCATCCATTTGTCCTGCCTACAGATGCCCCAGATCTGCGAATGACCACCCTGGTCTCTCAGAGACAGACAGTGACCCCAACACTAAGCAGCTTTTTCCCCTGAGGCTGGCCATGATTCCATTGTCTGGGCACCCGAAGCCATTGGCCTATTTCATCCTTGGATTTTGCTCTTCATTTTAATCTGGACTCACTCATTTTTTCTGTCATGAACCAGATCTTTCCAGGGGAGCTGCAGCACCAGGCTTGCAAACCCAGCTGCCTTGCTGCCTCTGCACCATGGCACCTCACCTCCTCCAGCTCCTGGATGGCCAAAAGCACTGCACAAGAACACAGAGGGGATCTACTACTCCCCACAGAGCTTAAAGAAGAAAAAACCCACCTGCCACTTACTGATCTTCTCCCAGCACTCCAGGCAGCAGATCCTTTGCTCTTTACCCTCTCTCCTGGGCATTGTGCTCCAAGGAAACTACTCTGCACTTCTTTCCTGCTTGGCCACTGCTGTCTATAATTTACTGTCAAGCCAGGGGGGATGTCACATCTGTTATGCTGGTTTTTTGCTGCCCCATACCATGTAAAGGATGGTTAATGAGGCCTCTGACTTTTTTTTTTTTTCCCAGTACCTCAAGGGAAAGCCAGCACCAGCTGCCCACCACAAAATCTAATGAGCTACTGAAGCTGCCATCAGCTCTGACTCCCATAGACCATGTCTAGCACTGCTCCACTTCTCAGGCCCCAAAAAGAGCAAGAAAGACAATTATGTTGAGAATTTGCTAATCATAGAAAATTAAGACTTTCCAATAGGACAGGCACCATGCCACTGAGATAGTGTGCTCAGCTCCTCACGCTTTCCCAGTGCTACAGACTCTCACACCAGCAGTAGCCAGGCTCCTCCACTCTGCCACACCTTTCAGGTACTAATGTGTAGGATCCAGCTGATGAAACCCTGGGAGCCCAGCTACTAGGGAAGCAGTTATTGCTCATACATAGTCTGCTCACTGTGCTTCGGCACTACTCAGAGTTCTGCCCACCTCTGGTGGTGTCAGTGAACAGGACACATCTGGGAAAAACTGCCAATTCACATGTTCCCTCTTCCCAGTTATACCACAGAATGAGAAAACTACTGTGAGCTACCAAAGCCCACTACAACCCACCCCAAAAGTAACCATTTCTGATGTCTTAGAGCATTTGATATCTTGCAAAGCCAATACACTGGTCCCGGCACATCCTTCCTAAGCAGCATTGTGATCTAGTTGTCTTTACTGAGGGAAACAGAGATAGCAGTATCAACCAAAACTCTCAAGTAGATGAGGTAAAGGAGAGACAAACCCAGGAGGGAAGACAGGTAAAGCACAGATAAGTGAAGAAAAATTTCTACACTATATATTGATCATTTTATCACCCTTTAAAGGATAAAAGTGAAGTAGCACAGTGCTCAGGTAGGTAATTTTCTGAGGGTAGGACACATTTGGCTTGCTGATCTTGTGGAAAGAAAAACATAAGCACAAAAGGTAATTCCTAACCCATTTCCCTTTAACAACATACTTTTACATAGAGTACTAAAGAGCTGCAGCAGGAGATAAACCATCAACGACACACTCAGCCAAACAGCCACAGCACAGGCAGGAGCAGCCAGTCCTGGAAACTCTTTGGAGAGGGAGAGGTGAATGGGGAAGAGAGAAGTCTCTTTCTTCCCCAGCACCTGGAAACACCAAAGGAGATTTTCCACCATCTAACAGAAGGAGCAGGAGAACAGAGCCATGGCTTTTGCTCACATGGAGTACAGCATCAAGTCCTGGTCTGTTTTGAATACCCAGAAGGTCTCCACATGAGGATGTGAAAGGAGAGAGGCAGGATAAGCAGAGGCTGTCAGGAATGTGCTGTTCAGAAGAGGGTTTCCAGTTACTGCAGCCCAGATCTGGGGCTGCACCATGCTCCACATGAAGCTGCTCAGGCTTTGTGGCACCTTAGCAGATGTCTCCATTGGCCTCCTAAGGACAGTTCCTGCAAAGCCTGGCAGGAAGAACTGGTTCTATCTGATATTCAGACGTCCATCTCCCTGCCCTTCCAGCACAAGCCACCGAAAGGGTCCAACCCAGGAAGCAGCCAGTGCCTGCTCAACACCAGGACTGACTTCAGCTGAAATGCTCTCAGCAATACATGCTGGCACCCAGCACCCAGGCACAGACTTGAGGGGCCTCATCTGTCAACAGCCCATCTGCTAAGACAGCTGTAAATATGTATGAGTCCACATTCCTCCCAGCTTTAATCTGCTGTTTTCACTGAAGCTAAATGGAAGATGAACTTGGTCCCTGGTGCTTCAATCAACCAGCATAGCAAATTCTTTTATCACCTTTTTTCCTGACATAAATTTCCTGATGTAAATAAAAACCAAATCACACTGCTAGCAACAGGTAAATCAGCTCTTATTTGAAACAGCTGCCATCTTGCACTAGCATGAGCTGCTTCTCTTTAATCACATCAAAAACATGCTGAAGGACCTCTGGATGGGGATACTTTAGACGCTGTTGTTCTCTTCATCTCATTTACAGAAGGATAAGCCCATACTTAACACAAACTCTACTGCCACTCTGATTGTTAGAAGTCAGTCACAGACACTTTATAATGAAGTAGCATTCCCACTCCTGGCTTTCAAAAAAAATCCCAGCACGTATGATGGGATGTCCATCAAGCCTGCCACCAGCATCTCTTCTTAATCCCCTGAAGCTGTATCATTCAAACTGTGCTTTCTCCTTCCTCTTTACACGTGGGAAACAAATACAACCTGTGCCTCTAACCCTGTGTGTAAACAGCATGACCTCTAAGTTACTCATTCTGCAAAGGTACTCCACTCAGTAAGGCATAAGTCAGTATGAGTTAAGCAGGCAAAACCACAGTAAACTTGTTTTATCTTGGATTAGTTCTGGTCTTTTGTTTGTTTGTAAACACAAAACTTGGTTGCCTCACTTGTCAGGGTGAATTTGCCTGTATTTGCCCTAAACTAGGAATATCACTGCCCTCTCCTGTACATCCCAGAACGTCCCTTTGAAGGGCCTTCTTGAAGAATCCCTAAGCTTCCCAGGAGCTGCTGAAGAGCTGATCTCTGCCACGTGCCTCATTTTTGAGCTGGGGTTCCAGGCCTCCCCTATTTAACACTGTCACATAATGCCCCTGGGCAAGAAGTCACAGTCCCTGAGACAGGATGTTGTTTGTCCTTCATGGACAGAGGGCTAGTATATCCCCCTGACACCTGCCAACAGGACTGTCTGGGAAGGTAAAGGTCAGCTCAGGGCTTCTCTTCTTCCCAGTGTGGTGTCAAGGTCTCACATTTCCGCAGGCTGGTTTTACAGACATTCCAGAAACAGTCCTCTGACACCTTACACTAATCCCCTGCGGGTCACATCACCTAGACCTCACAGTGGGATGGACTGTAGCAGAAATTAAAGCATCTGTGCATGTATGTAAAGGAATTCAGTTAAATTAAATACTGCTGAGATACTGCTAAGAAAACTGACAGGAGAGTTTCACAGCAAAAAGCAAATACAACAGCCTTTACCACTGGCAAAATAGTGGGGGCAAGTTTGCTTAACTGGAGGGCATCTGCTACTGTTTTCCCTTAATGTGAACTAAAATAGGCATCAAGAAATTCTAATTTAAGTGTAGCAGCAGGAAAAGAAAGCCAGAAGGTGCTTAACCACTGTTAGAGACAAACTAAAGAAAAGTTTAGAGGATTCAAGCTCAATAGGCTCTAATGGGAAGGAAGGATTCCCTCCTGAGAGAAGGAAAGCATCAGCCTCACACAACAAATTCTCATTCCCTGGAGTCCCACTAATAAGTCTTAATTTTTTGAAGGCTGTCTTCTCAGAACCCAGAGCCTTAGGGTCAGTGTATGGTGTATGACAGCTATTGAACAAGATTTCAGACTAAAGTACCAAAATAATCTTGTTATTACTTTGGTCATTAATTGGAGTAATCCCCAGCTGATATAAATAAAGCAAAGTCTGCTGATGCAGCAGACCTCCATGTCATGTAGCCAAAATTTAATTCAGGAAAATGAACATCCAAAACTGCAGCTCCTGTTGCCAGCTTGGGGGAATACTGAGATATTCCAGTTACTGCCTACACCTGTACCATCCTGACTCTCAACAGCTGGAGAGAGGTCAGTGAATCTGCAAAAATTCAATGTGGTCCTAAGTAACAGAAAACTATAAGCTTGATGCATGCAGACCTCCTCTGGATAGAGCACAGGTCAGCAGTTCAGGGAGATCAGTTTTTATTCGTGTATTTGCCTTTGATCTGCTGGGTAATCCAGAAGGAAAAGAAGTCACTTTCTCTGTATTTTTTCCACATCTGCAAAATGGGAACACTCAAATGTCTCTCAACCTCCTTTGCAAAGTGCTATGAAATCTACTGATGAAATACCAAGCAAAAGAGCTAAGTATCAATAATAGCATTCCCCTCAAAATGACACAACCATGACTGTGTAGGTGATCAAATTAAAAAATTAAGTTGACAGTTTCCTCAAGTGCTGCATGGCAAAAAGGAAGGCCAATTAATGATGCTAAGCCTCAGTGTGACATCCTTCAACCAGAAAACCAAGGCTCCCTTTTCTCCACGATCACCTTCACCGGATCTGCTGGAAGAAGCCAGCAGCCATCACGGCAGGCAAACGAGCAAGGGGTTAGGGCCCAGGGTCTCTGTGTCCAAGCCCCGGTGGACAGGAGGGGAAGAGGAGGAAGGGATACTGACCTTCCTACCAAACAAGGGTGCCACAACACACAGGAGAGAGGGCAGCAACACCAGCATGTGCTGTCTGCCCTGGGGCAACTGATAACCAGCAGCCTTGGGGCACAGCAGCAAGGTGACCTCGATCCAGACAGGACCACCTCTAGCCACCACATGCACACAATGACACACATTTCACGAGCCCCCTGACAGAAAGTGTCTGAAGCCCCCAAGAGGAGGATGATTTTTCACTGCACAGTGCCATGGCAGCCATTTGGAAGACCAGCATTACCAAACTAAGCACATCCTGGGAGCCAGCCCAAGGCTTACTGTGACTCATGGTGCAGACACAGCCATGCACACAGCAGCCTGTGGGATTCTCTGGGGAGAAGCAGACAAGGAGAGGCAAGATGCAACTTGCACAATATCCTGCCCAAATCCTGAAGGGAAGGAACAGTATCTCACTGCCTATCAAGGCAGGCTTAATATGTTTGTCTCCAGCAGTCTCTGTATAAAAGGAGTAGACAGCCCTTCTGATATCAAGTGCTCTGCCTAACACACTCATAGATAAGGGACTCTAGGTTTCTATGCATTACCAAAGTTTAACCACACTGACTTTGTGAAGAGGCTTTGCAGCCCATTGAATACCAGTTCAACACCACAGCATCTTTCAATAGCCAGCTCCTTCCTGAGCCACAGGCAGCACTCTGCAAAGGCTCAGGGCAAACAACTAATTCTAGTAATCTGCAAGTTCTGCAAGTAACTTAGCAAGCAACAAAGGTACCTGCCAAAGTAGACCTCGTGGCCTAAGCCTTAACTCAGTACAGCTGCTGCAAGGGACACAGCAGAACTTAATTGTCTAGCTTATCAACTAGCTATTGCTAACCTGTGTATCTTTCCAAACGTTCTAAAACAAGACACAGACAAATTTCCATATAAATTTGAACAGTTTTAAACAGAAAAAAACATTTAAACAGAGAAAATTTAAATTAAATTTAATGACTTGATAGGAGTTCTTTTTCTAATGTAAAAAGAAAATCCTTTAAAACTCAATTCATTTTTTGCTTCCGGCTCTTAATGATTTCTTTATTGCTTAGACATGATAAAGCAGCAGGGTCAATCATTCTTCTACATTTTCATACCTTCAAGAACCTAACATTTATTTCCATACAAAATCATTTAAAAGAAAAGTATTCATTCATCTTGCCAAAAAAA
>VZRH01006717.1:190894-215748 GCA_013397555.1 Urocynchramus pylzowi | reverse complement strand
AAAAAAAAAAAAAAAAGAAAGAAAAAGAAGCAGCTTTTGGATTGATTGATCCTTTCAGTCAACAAGAGAGCTAGGATTCCACTTCAGCTGCTTAGGTTATATCTGGCCCTCACTGGGGCAGGAGTTCAGAAATAACAAATGTATTGAAAAGGAGGCAGCATAATCAAATATTTGAGATTTGATCAAGTCCCTTCTCAACAGATGACAGCATTCAAGATAATATGACTTGATTCACAGCTATCCAACACTCAAACACACTCATACATACACACACACACACACACACTCTGCATAGAACCATATTTCAGTAATAATGGCATTGTTTCAATACCCCTCATCTCAGCCTGCATTCTCTTGTGCTCCCACCCAAAAGTGAGTAAGGAAACTTTGACTGTGTTAGTCTAGAAAGAGTCAGAGGCAATAAGCAAGACCCGCTGGCAGGACCCATTTCCCTCTTGTTCTGTAAAGCTCACATCAACTCAGCTTTTTTTGGTCCCATATATTTTAGGGAAAGCCTCTCAAAAACAACCCTGAGACAGTTTATTTTATTTTGTTATATTTAAGTGAAGACCTATTCTCCATTTAGTTTCCAGGGAAAGTCTTTATCCTTGGCCCTCGGGATCTGGTAGGCAGCAGCGCTTCTACAGTTTGATCTCAGGGGTGCTGTGCAATCCAATGCCCCTCAGATTAATTTAGCCATTGCTACACTTCAGGAGGCCAACCTACAAACTGCCTACAGATCGCCTGCTGCTGCACAATGCCAGCTTTTAAGTTCATGTGATGGAGAACAAGCTGAGAGCATGAACTGAAGCTTTGCTCTCCTTCAGTTTACATAGATCAGTGCTTCTTGGTGGCTGCAGTTCTGCAGATCCTGGGCATACATGCATAGCCACAGCAAAGCTCAGCACTGTCTTACGTGTTTGCAAGATGCTGTTAAATAATTTGTCTCCTCCATGAGTCAAAAAATCTTATAAAGTGACTCCATGAGAAGACTGAGAAGGTTAAGGCAGTGAGGTGGGCATGCTGGTGTAGGAGTTTTACACCAGCATGGAAACTAGAGCCCAAATTCCGCTTCTCCTAGGCAAGGATTTAAACAGTAGGCTGAAGTGGGGAGCACATTAATTTCTCACTGCTTTCTGACTCCCTTTGTACTGCCTACCGATCATCTTAGTCCCCCTGCTGTCCTCTCTATTCTGTACTGGGCTTGGGGGACTCGCTTCTCCCTTCAGTGTGCAAGGGATGTCAATACCTCGTGATGGATCCTCCTCAGTGGCAAGGCATCTAAGAGGCAGAGACTCAAATATTTAGCCAGGCAATGCTCTGGCTATTTGGTGACCCAGTGTCTTCAGACAGCCTTGTACCAAGCAATTCTGTGACTCATATACTGCCCTCTAGGTCAGCAAAACTGTACCAAACACCCTATCCACCCATCTTCCCAAACTGGGCTGAGCAAACTGTTCATTGGAATAGCAGCATTATGGGTCTGAAGCCCAAAGTTCAGATCTAAGTCACTTCAAATTTGTTTGCAGCCTAAATATTTACTCAAAATTATTTTTCTGCATTCAGATTTAGAAAGCAGAGAAGGAAGAAAATATTAAACCCAGCTACTATTGCTTTCAGGTTTCTATAGCTGCTACAATGTGGACCTTGAAGAGGAGCTACCAAAATGCAGCAACTGACCTGTTTTCATTGAATTTGAAGGCCAAAGACTGATTACTGAAAACTACCTCCACGTTTCCAGACTAAAATGCCATTCCTATAATTCCTGCAGGTTTGAATAAAGGAGTAAATAGGGAGTGAATAAAGGTATGTGCTGGCTGATATGATTCCCTCCTTGTTAGGCTTATTAGCTTGATTAAATGCTATGTTGAGCCACTACACTAATTCCAGCTTCAAAATAAATTAAAATCTGCTAGCCACATGATCTCCATGGCCACTGTGGCTAGCTCCCAGCAGGCTTCTGATGCAGAAGTGAAAGTCTCATTAATGCATCAGGTATGATCACCATTTTAAATACACTACAAATGTCTATGTTCCAGGCCATTGCTGGGTCAAAAACTACATTGTTAAGCAACTTACACATACTTGTTTCCTGGACTGCCTTTTTTTTTTATTAGAGTCTGTGCCACAAGGTTCTGCTGAAAGTGATTTGTTTTAACCCAAGTAAAGCAACTGTATGGGTATGTTCTGACCTTCTGTCACACTTTTCAAAGACAAAAAGAAGTGTTCCATCAGCCAGCACATGAGAGAAAGTGAGTATAGCTCAGAGTACTTTCTGGTACCCCAAATCTGCTGGTCTTCCACTGATGGTCTTCTACAAGCAAGGAAAGTCTCTGCTTCAAGACCTGGTTAAAGCAAAGTAGTACCCATCATATTTTAGATAGCCTGCTCACAGGAGACTGTAACCACAAACCTAACATTCTTCTTTGCTTTCTCCACAGAATTCAGCTTGTGGTTCAGTTAAGGAGACTGACCTGCATGGCCCATCTGCCCAAAAAGGCTAGATTAGGACAGCTGATCCCCTTCCAGCTCTGACAGAGGCTGAAGCCAGCCAACAGGAGCTTCTCTTCCTCTAACAGGTAGAACATATAGCTGTAATCAAGCATCAAGACTGTGGCTATTAGCTGGATTAAATGTTTAGTGGGCTAAAACAGAAGGGCCTATCAAATTAGGACATCCCTACTTCAAAGAATTTAATATATTAACATCCTTCTGGGCACAGTATTGGAAGGTTTAGTACAAATATTTCCTTTCTCTGATGTCAGATGCAAGCCTGCACAATTCTTCCTGTGAGAGGTCAAGTGATTGGGTTTTAACAAAAGGAGCTAGGCACTTAGTAGTCAGGAGTTTTAGCACCAGGCTCACACCTCTGTCCTTCTCCCTGCTCAACTAAGGGATTTTTCTCATTCCTCACTACTGTTAACAACAGGTACTTAGAGCAATTAGACATTATCGCCCCTCTGGTCTTTCTTACTTCCTAGCTTAGCATCAGCTACTTAGTACGCAATTAAAAAAAGCTGAATTAATAGGATGGGTGCTGCTTCCCTTCTTTATTCTGTATGAAAACACTGGGTCATGGAGCCACATGGGCAGGCTGTGATCTGCAATGCTTTAGACCATAATTGCCATTTGCCACAGTATTTTATAAGGGGGAAAACCACAGGTAGTAAATGAACAGACGTACAGCGATCATAGAGACGGTGACGTAGGGAATGCAGGCAGACCATAGAGTCATAAAGGCTGCAAGGATTTCTGGCTCGGCAGAATAGCTTTGCAGCTGTGCCTGTGCTGTGAATTGCCTGCCAGTTGCACAGGCAAGCCTAGGGACACAGGTATGAAGTATTGCTCCTGTGAAAATAAAACCCCAGGACTACTGAGCAGCTCTTGCATGCCTGGGAATAATTGTGATGAACCTTTAATCTAAGGATTGCAACATAGTCCTGCGTTCCCTATTTTTGGTGTTCAAAAAGAGGCTTTCCCTTATTTGCCCAGCCAAGTAAAACCTCATCTTTTCCTTCTCTCTCTACCTTAACTCTCCATTAACCCTTAGCTTTATTACAGAACCTCAGAGAACAATATATTTTCTTCCTATCCCCTGGTCCCCAGTATTTCTAAGCCTCAATTTGTCATTCCCAAGAGGGAAGGGACAAGAGCTTTGAGCTCTTAAATCCTGCTGTCGGCTCTTGCCTGATAGACGTAAGTTGGGAAACTGATAGAAAGCTGAAGAAAGGAGCCTGTCCCTTGTCAGCATTCACCTGTAATGGACTCAAAATGTGGGGTTAAATACCATAACTAGACCCAAGAACAGAAATGAATGGAGTACTTACACAGTTTCATCATTCTTGAACTCCAACTCCCCGTAAGCGTCTTCAAAGTCTTCTCCACCTCCTTTCGCTGTCCCTTCCACTGTCCTAAATGGCACTATGACTGTACCCCGCGCACCTGATGTCCTTAGGACTTTGACTTCCATTACACCAATGCTCTCACTGACATGTATAATGTCACACTCAAATGTGAAGATGCCAGCATGGTCATCATCCAGGATAGTCACTGTGGCCACACAAGGAGAAGCCAACATGGCCTTTGGGTATGGGGAGTTACTGAGCTCTGGAGGTTCCTCACTCTCCACCACACGGAGATTACTGAGCCGCACAAAGAAATGCTCATCTTCCTCAAATATGTCATCATCAATAATTCCCACAGAGAACTCCTTCTGGGTCTCCCCAGATTTCAAGACAACAGTCCCCTCTGTGAACTCATAGTCAGCACCAGCATTGGCAGAGCCATCCTCCGTTTTATAGTCCACATAGATGGTCTTGGACATGTCCCCTCCTTTCCGCACCACTGTCAGGAGAACGGCACCACAGTTCTCAAGACACTGGTAGGAGCATGGGTCAAAATAAATTTTGGAGATGAATTCCTCGGGTTCTTCTGGCCGTACCTCGTGCAAGCTAGTGGTTCTCTTGGCTTGCTCAGCTGCGTGCTTTTTCAGAATATTGCCAGCTCCCGTCATCATTCTGGTTGCTTGAATGCGGTAAAAGGCTCTGCTCTTCTGCTGGTGAGACAAGGCATAGTAGTTGGCCATCTCCACCAGCTGGTCCAAGTCCTTTTCTGGGTGCTTTTGCTTCAGGTCCTTTAGGATCCGGATCATCTCTTTGCGAGATTCATCTACCTCCTTCCCCTCCACAGTCACTAAGTTCCCATCTAGAAAGTGAGAGTTCATCATCTTGCCATCCATCTCAATTCCCTTAGGGTGATCACCTTCTGATTCTATGATAATGCCCCTGTGCTTATCAGTACGGTACTTTTTGTGCATATACTTATAGAAAAGCAGACGTCTATCTGCTATCCAAGCCAGAACAACACAAAGTGGAAAGAAGAACAGTGTTAGCAGGCCTTCCCAAACCTGAACCACACCTGGAGAGAAGACAGCAAGGATCATGTACAACCAGATGTAAGCAAAGATGCTCCATGCAGCTGTGACAAAGAAAACCCTCAGGTGTTTTATCTTCCTGGTTTCCCCATCAGGGATCACATAGACACAGATGGCAATGATGATAAACATATTGAAAGCAGCGCTGCCAACAATTGTAGATGGCCCCAGGTCTCCAGCTATGAATCCATGCCCACACACTTCTATCAGAGACAAGAGGATCTCAGGAGCAGAGGAGCCCAGAGCCATGAGGGTCAAGTTGGAAACAGTTTCATTCCAAATCCGAATGGTGGTCGTTGTGGTCTCTCCATTGGGTTTCTTAATTGTTATTTCTTTCTCCTGCGATGTAATGACCTCTATAGATGCCATGAAACGATCTGCAATGATGGAGACTCCAAGGAACATGTAGATCAGCGCTACAAAGTATACGATAACACGGGCAATTTTGTCCCCAAGGGATGGGTTTTCTGGGTACCATATTGGCAGGATAACACCTTCCTTGCAGTCAAAAGATCCTGAACACGAGCTGTTTTGTACTGTACTGCTTGAGTCTCCCGTCAGGCCAGCATCCACCTGCAAACCATGCAAAAACAGCACAAAAGTAACCAGCCCAAAATGGAGGAAGGCCGAGGTGACAGGCTGCAAGCTTAACCACGCCATACACAAGATGCAACTTCCACTGTGTAGATCCAAAAAGGCCGAGAACCTGAAACAAACAAAACAGAGAGGGGGGAAGGAAGCATGAGAGAGAAGGAAGATGCAACATTTATCCAAACGCACTTCAGCATCTCACCACTGATGAGTACTGGTACAGATGTATGGGTTGTCTCTGCCACTTTGAAGAAGGTATTTAGCAGGGACTCTAACAAACTGCAGCATTTACATCCCCTGCAGATGAAGATCAATTGCTAGAAAAGTAATTCAGAGGAAAAGTGTGAGAGTGTGTGTGTGTGTGTGTATAATAGCTTATTTCTGACCTACATCATGTGCAACAGGAGAACTGAGTGCTCAGCTACTTCAACTCAGGACAAGCTGTCAAACTAAGGACCCCCCTGACTCAGAACCCAGGAAATAAAACAAGTCAAGCAGTCTTTAGCAACACAATAAGTACCATTTAAGGCCAGTGACCAATCTCCAAATGAAGTCCATTTGTAGGACATGATTCAGTCATAAATCATGGAATACCTTAGTGGCCAAATCATCCCCACAAAGAGCCCCTCCCAGCAGGCTGCAGAGTCTGCAGAAGGGTCCTATGGCTCCCCCAAGCTTCTGATGCACAGGGAGTCCATGTTAGAAGGCAAAGGCATCAACTCAGAAATAGGGCAGAAGACTCATGCTCGGCAAAGTGCCAAAGGCCATTTATCACTAGCCTCTCCTTTGCCATCCGGACAGTCACATTTTCCATCAATAATCATGCTTTTAAATGGTCACAGAAACCTACAAAAATGCCACATTTAGCAAAAGTTGTGTTCATAAAATTCAGAAGACAGAGCAAAATGCATGTACCCACTAACATTCACTCTGCATCCCTAAGAAATTGATAGATTTTCAAATATCTTCTAAAATGAAAGTAATCTCTAACCTAAAATACCATACAAAAACAATGGAGCTGATCGATGTAGCACATCGATCAGATTTGGCATATCACTGCCCAATAATACCTTCTATTACTTACAGACTACATTGCTGTAGGGCTTGCACCACTTAAAATTGGATTCTGAACCCTTCACATTATCATGGATCACACTATTCTCCTTCCTTCATAATGGGCCTCTGGAAGAATTTGATCTCAGGCTTAACTGACAAATCACATTTGTGAGTCCAGACACAGGCAAGTATCTCACAGGAAACATCAACCTTAATAGTGGCATTATCTACAGCACTTGGAAGGTTCAAAAGCCTTAACTCCCACTAACTTTCATTGAGGTTTGTACTGCCAAATGAGCAGGCCTGGGATTCATTTCCCCTACTGTAACTACCCAAATCTTGGGCAGCAAGTCAAACCAAGTCTCTCAGGCTCCCTTTGTAGTCAGAGGAAAGAGACACTCATTTCCAGGGAACGATCCTTCCCTCCTTCCCTCCTACCCTATGCCGACACAAAAGGTGTATTTAAGACCTACATCTCCAGAAGGGATTATGCCCCTTCACACCTCTCTTTGCTGTCTCAAGAGGGAGCCCAGTCAGGCAGTTTAGAGCAAGATGCCTGAACTTCAGATGACAGCGGCTCAAAGAGATTAAGTAGCTCCTGAACACTTGAGGAGATCCACCCCCTCTCTGAACTGTAAATATTCCAGACAACATTATTGTGTTATCAGCAATAATAAATGCATCTCAAATGGCTATTTTATCATCCTATTGTGTTGTTTGCCTATTTCCAAAAGCGGGTGCAATCTTCCCAATATCAACTAAAAACATTTTCAACTTTCAGATAAAAATCTATAAAGACAGCAAAACAGGAGGGAAAGCGTGAACACAGACTGCAAATGAACAAAACTGTTCCTGACAAAGCACAGCAGAGGGAAGAGAATTGATTATGCAGTATCAGGATCACAAATCCATATCTGACACCCTTGATATTAAAAAACAATACAGTTCTTCATGCTGTGTGGACTAATTCAGAAGAGTGAAATTCTCCCATGTTTGCTTACATACCTTCCCACTCCAATGCCTACTTACCTATCTTCCTGTATCCCAAAGCCCTGGTGCCTGATTGAGCTCCCAGGGATGAGAGGGACCTTAGCCCCAGTGAGGACTGCTAGACAGCCCCAGCCCCAGCCCCAGCCTTGAAATTTCACTAAAACACTCCACTGCCTGCACAGCTTGGGGTCACAGGGAGGTCTAAACTGCCCAGCAAATACGACTCAGATTCAGTTTGATGCTCCCATTTTCTCCTCCTTCCCTCTCTGCACAGTATTTCCCTAGATTTCGAGCTGCAGGGTGTTGGGAAACCCCTGAGAAAGGGCCAGTGAACATGCAGGCCAGTGACTATGAGCAAGCCCAAGATCTCTGGGCTGCAAGGTAGATGTGTGCACACGACAGCAAAGATGACACATTCCAGGTGCCTCTGACGCAAGGTGCACACAGGGACCAGCTGCACGAGCCACAGCAGCTCCAAAAACACCCCAGGCACATCAGATCATCCTTTTCCATACTGCAGCTGCTGGCAGGTATCCACCAACCTCTTGACACTTTCAGCTCCCAGCTCCTACTTAACAGTACCACATCCAGTAGGTGCTGTGTCTTTCAAGATCAGCCATGTAGAAACAGTTGACAGAAAGACTGTTCTTTTTACTGAAAAGGAGTAATTTCAAAAACATATGTGACTCAAGCACCTAAATTTGGTTTCAAAAATTATTTAGGAGTCTAAATATCACTTAAATTCAGAGCCTTGTTTAGGAATAATGCAATGACTAAATGCCCTCTGAAATAAATCACTGCTACCACCAACCTCCTTCTCTGTGGGACAAACAACTTCTGTAATTAACACTGTCTACCTTCTGTAATGCCATGATGGTTTCTATTGCTAGTCATTCCTCGACACACTCCAGGACCTTGCCAGTTCTGCTTAAATTTTTAATTTGATTTTAAGCAGAGGTTAATTTTACTATTATTTATTAAACTAATAGTATATTATCTCAAACACAATCTCTACCAGGGTAGCCTCTGTTTATGTGTTAGGATCTCCAAACTCAGGCTGTGTTGCAGACTAAAATCTCAGAATTTGGGAACATTTTTCTTCACTGATTTTCATTTGCTTTGACATAGAGTAGAGGTCACAATCATTTTTCTAAAATGAAACAATTATGACCTGATCCTGCAATTCTTTGCCACAGATAAAACTTCCCAGTGGGATCAACAGGAACTTCGTTCACAGCCATGCTGTCTAATAAGATCTTAATATATGTTCATTATCATGAAAAACAGTAACCTAACCAAACTGAAAAATACAGTGAAGCATTCTTATGGTCATCCCCCTATTGAGAACTGCTGCAAAAATGCCTTATAACAGAATAAAAGCATTAAATTTTAAAACTGGTCTTAAGAAAACATTGAGGTAATGGTTTGACACACAGAGGACAGAAGAGTTAAAATTTACTCTCTAGCTCCAGGTCAATAAGGTTGCTTACACAAGGTGCAAGCTCTCCTTAAGATATAGCTACAAAACTGTCCAAAAACCAGTGGAGGGAACTCCTGGCCTGCTCAGAGGGCAGCAGACACGTCTCCACTCCTCCGCCATGCAGCGGCATTGACCTCAGCAGGGGTGACTGTGACAGGAGCCAACCTTCAGCATGAGACCTGCTCTGAGCACCAGGCCTCCAGGTGGGCTTGCAGCATCTAGGCACTCAGGAGGTGTCATGGTGTCACCCCTCTGACACCAGTGCAACAAAACACATCCACACCTGGTGCACAGAGGTGTCATTCCAGCACTGCCACTGCCCTGAGGACGTGAACAGCAGGAGGCTGCAGCAGCAGCAGAAAGCGAGTTGGTACTGGTGATCACAAGGATCATAATTTCCATACCTCTTTGCTATCAGACTTAATTTTCTCCCACAAGTCTCTGCCCTGCTACTGCTTCTAAACTGAATACACGCAAATAAGGGCGGTGGCAGTGAGGGGACCAGAAAGTGTCCCCTGTATGGTAGGGTAAGTTCAAAGCAATCAATCAATCAATGCAAAAGAGAGACTAAGTGCTGTGAGCATCACTGCACCAGGATGAGCAAGCATTCAACAGCAAGACTCTGGGAAGACACATAATAGTTATTTTAGTGGAAGGAAATCCTTTCTACAAGAGTTGACAATAGCCACATCATCTATAAATGCATAAGTAGAACCCATAAATAAAAAGATGAGTCTTGAAATACTTCTGAAGACAGTCCAGAGAGTAGTATGGATCACACCTGTCACAATTAAAGTCTCTTCCAACCCAAACCAGTTTATGGTTCTACAAGACAATTCTATGATATTTTATAATAGCTGAATTTCAGAAGACTGATGGTTTGTCTGCTGTGGATTTGTATTTGGCATAAAGCTGGCAAGGCTATACCGATCCCTTATAATTTAGCTTTTTGTATATAACTTCTTTCATTAATCTAAAGGTAAGGATATTTTCAAAAGAAAGCATTTATAAGAAATTAAATCAAGAGGCAACATAACACAGTGATGGCTGATAATATGTAACCCCTACATACCGATTTCCTAATATCACTGCTTATTAAATACAAAACCAAAGGCAACCCCCTAAGTCCCTATTAATTTCTTATTTAGGCAAAATGCCCCTTAAACCATCAAAAAAGCCTTTGGATTTGACCTGGAAATAAGATTAAGCCTTCAGGCACTTCCCTCTCCTTCCCCTCTTCCTCCCACCTCGTAAAAAAATGAGACATGGGAGTACATCTGTGGCCATACATCCTCTCTCCCAGACTTGAGACCAGCCAGGAAATGCAGCTGATTAGATCTCAGCACGGGGTGAGCCCCACTCAGGCGTGGGTGCTGCACTGGGGCCAGGCAGAGATGGCTCAAGATGCACTTGGCAAGCATCTGTCCCAGCACAGAGCAGATCCAGCACTGCTATCAGCATCATCTCACAGCCCCACTCCAAAGCTGGGGGAGACAGAAATTAGGCTCAGCTTAACATGACTTCACGTTCCTCAGTTCCAAAGAACATAAAAGCTTTTTGATTGAACATACAGGGGTTTTCACAACCATGAGCTAAAATTGAAATTATAGCCTTTCTGCCAAAGAACACAAATAACTGAGTTTTTGCAGAGGAGGTATTATACCTAATCCACAGTCCTCCCTCCCCCAAAATAAAAGCACGGCAAAATATTTAATACAAAACAAAGCCTATTTTTCAATTTTCTCCATTGAAATGCTATTGAGCCCTTTGCTCATCACTACAAGAACAGTATCCAGAATGCAAGTTAAGATTTACCTGCAAGCCAAAGGCCACAGCAGTGTAATCAGATTCATTTTGTCTGACAAGTACAAATTTCCAACACAGACCAGGCCTTAAACTGTCAGACTAATGGCACATGCCTGCCTATCTGAAAAGAGCACAACCAAGGAGCCCAAGCTGACTTTACACAGATTATGACACAGCAAACAGGTAGTTTACCTCTGTACTACTGCACCAGCTAGGTTTTATGAGGGAAACAGCACAATAACTCATGTCTAGACCATGACAGGTCCCCACAGCTCGGCTCGATGGAAAAGTTATGGCAGAGAGCTGTAGGTGCTTGTTGCTTTGCACTTCACAGTAAACATGCCAAAGGCCAGAATTAGCTGCCTGTGGGTTAATCCCCTTGGTATATGTCAAAAGCAGCCTTTCTTTTTACTTAAGACAGTGCAAAACAAAAGCTACCATAAAAAAAGTTACCTGCTCTCTTAACAAGTCTTTAATATTTACAAGCTGGTGTCTACTAATTTGAGCAATACCCACTATTCTAGCATGGTAAATGGGTGTTAATTGACATAACAACTCAAGTCTACTAATTCCTTATAGAAATGCTGCAGTGATGAGATCCAGTTGCATTTGGTGATCCCAGGGGCTGGCCCAAGCAGAGCACAAGTCTGTGTACAGCTAGGAGCAACCTCCAAACACTCAACTTGCCCTGGGGAGCCAGTCCACACTGTTTTTTTCTGCATTTTAGTATCCATGATGCTCCTGGAAAAGCAGGGGCATAAATAGCTAACCCATAAAGATGCCTGTACTTAATTGTCCCTTTCCAATACCCCACTGACTGCACTTGACTGGCCAGGCATTTTATTTCCTTGCTCACACCTGACCTGAAAAACATCTGTACAGGACAGACGGATATATGGATAGCAGAGCTGCAATCCAGCTCTGTACACAGACATGCATAGGAGGTGGCAGACATGGCAGAAAGCCTCCAGTGGGCAGCCACAGCCACACTTTAAGAGCCATCCTTATTTATGGCATGTGGTAGTGCAGCCTCCTTCGAAGCCATGGTGTGTTTGCTCTTCTGCTCCCCGTACACATCCATGTCTGAGATTCCTCAGCCTGAGAGACAGCAAGAGTTGCTCTTTTTTCCCCAAGAACCACAGCCTCTTTTACATTCAAACCCCAAAACCTAGTATTTAGGCTGACATACAGATTAGTAGTGGGCACGCTCCTGCTTAAAAGGCAGTATTACCTGCTCAGATATAGATGAGGGTTTTTTCTTTTCATTAATATTACACAATCTCACTGTTGTGTTTCCAGGACTTTCAAGCAGGCAGTTCACTCAGGAGGTAGCAGGGATCTCTGGAGGCCATCTACTTTGATCTATTTGAGGCCATCAAATAGGGCCACCTAGAGTCAATTGCCCAGGACCACATCCAGATGGCTTTTGAATATATCCAAAACATATTCAAAAATATATTTGAGGATATTCAAACACAACCTCTCTGGTCAGCCTGTGCCACCAGCTCAGTCACCCACATAGTAAAAGACTAAGAAGCACAGCCACGGGGTCCAGGCCTGCTTGTGAGCATCTCATCCTGGTGTTAGTGCACAGGGACCCAGAGCAAACTCATCCTTTGTACAAACTGCACCTGGTGCTCACTGCAGTGCCTCAGTGACAACCACATGTGCATTTGGCAAAAAGTCCCTGTTGTGGCCTTTCAGAAGGCACTGGGAAGCCTCCATTGCACATTTAGAGGCAGACCTTCAAGATCAATCTTTTCAACACATTTAGAGGAGTTTCTAAACACAGTTAAAGCCTTTAGGTATTTTGTATCCCATTACAGGTGAACTCCTCATTCTTCCCAGTGACTGAATGGCCCTAAAATAAGAGGGAAGGTTCAGCCATATTCTCCAGACTCTTATGCTCATGATGTGAAAGGCCCAATGAAGACTGGGCTGAAAATCTTCCCTTTTAGGTTTAGGAGGCTGAGGGAAACAAAGAAGTGGAGTTACTTGGTCACCCCTTCGGTGGTCCCCCTGCCTCTTCCATGGACTGCAGCTTAAGGAGACAACATGGAGCACCTGACAGCACACCAGGTTGCACCAAGCACTGGTTCCTCTGCTGCAGCCTTCAAGGCACTGGTTTTTATCACACTGTCTTGCTGGTTTATAAAGAGTAGTGAAGACCATTTTGGGAGCAGTAGGGGAAGGGGAAAATCATTTCAGCAGCATGAGGAAAACTTCTTGCCAGTGAAAGACATTTTATGTACTGCCCGTGGCAGCACATAGGGTGTGTTATTTACTGCTCCTGCTTCATAGACATATTATACTGCTGGTTCAGGTGCCACCATCAGAGTGCAACTTATCACCTAGTGACTCACAGCATCCTACAGATGACAGCAGCAACTCTGACAATTCTTTAGCATTCTGGTGACAGATCTGCAACTGTTACAATTAAAGACTCTAGGATTTGTTGTCAACAGTGCACTTGTGCTGCAGAGCCCATAGTTATTTGCACACAGAGGCAGGCTAAATGGTACATAAGGAGAGAAGAGGTGTTGTAGTCATATCTCATGTTTAGATCCAGACTTCGTTAAGAATAACACAAGTTTGCTGACAGAAAACACCTATGTGAGGCAAACAAAAACCATGTGATGTGCTGGATTTGGTGCAACAAGTAGGCAGGCAGAGAGCCCTTTCCTACCTGGCTTGCAGGCTCTTGGGACAGTCACCAGCAAGCCATGCTGAGTGCTAATGCCAGAAGCTGGGGCACTCACTGTTCCCATCCTCTGGAACAGCCTGTTTACTTCTTAACTTCTCCTTCAAGGAAAAATAAAACCAAAATTTATTACTTTTTTTGTCTATATGCACAAAAAAAAAGTCTTTACCAAAAATGCCACATCACGTAGACAAGAATTATAAGCCCTCCACATGTCTGTTCAGAAGGCTCAGTAAGCTTTCTGTCTGTTCCTGGCTCAGTAAGAAAGAAAATATTTAAAAAGTGAATGGAGGCAGAAGCAGCAAAGGGCGAAGTGGGAGACTGGGCAGCAAACCGGGAGGGGAGAGAAGAAGAAGCTCACACTTCAGAAAGCATCTTTACTACTGCAGCAAAAACAAGTGGTTGTCGTTTGTCATATTAGGAAAGCCCTCAGCCTAATTAGCACAGATTTCATTTATTTCAGAGTTAGCTTGACCAGAGACAGAAGAGCTGCCTGGTCCACGCCTCAGGGACTTCCATTGCCTTCTTCCCCTTGTGACCATTATTTCCTAGTACTTTGTCCAGCTGAGTTTTAAATTATCCAAGTGATGGCATTTCCACAACTTCCCATAGAGACTCCACCATGATGTAATTTATCTTGGAGGCTTTAGCCGTCTTCCTTATATTTAGGATGAAATTAAGAAAATTTATGCTGCTAGTTCTCATTATCATGTCCTTGGAGCACTCTCAACCATTCTCCTCCCTGTCTGAGATTTACATGCTTCAGATACTTGTAAATAGCTCCTCTCCTCCACAGCTTTTCTTTGGCCAAAGCACACAAATTTATTTTAATCTTTATAAATTAGCCCAGGCTGCCCTTTAATCATTTATCTTCATCTCCTCTTGATTCTCCATCTTCGAGGCAGTCAGAAACAGACGGGTATCTGGGAGAGCCATAGCTCAGTGCCTGCTCCCACCAAAACCAACAGCAGATCTGCCCTCTTTGGAGCAGGAAAGCCACGCCTGGGCAGTGAGAACTTCCCTCTCAGCTCTGCTGTACAGCAGGTTTTCATGAGACACTGGACTGTTACGAAGGTTAAATCAAGATTGACATACAGAAACGCACAGTGTTGCTCACTTTTTAAGATCTCTCCACCTGATCCTGTGCGCCCCAGCACGGTGGGGCTGGCACAAGGAGCACAGAGCTGACTGCCACGTGCGGAATGAAAGCAGAGATTTCCAGAGTTTCAACCAAAAAGTCAAGGTCTCCAGCTGAGATGTGGGAAATACACTGTAACACGCCCACTGCTTCTGCAGATCTGAGCACAGCAGGAGGCATGAAAAATGCACTGAGGCGTGGGTTATCCTCAAAATACCTCCCACTTCACTTGAAAGGTGCCAAAACCTGTAAATTCACCCAATTTGAATACAGTTATCAAATAAGATTCCACACAGCACCCTCACCCTTTACTGCCATATGCCCACGTCTCTCTTATTGACAATTTAGATATCTTAATCCTTTGGTGTTTTTTCAGCTGCTAATTCTGCAACTGCTTTAAAAAAAATAAGCCCTTGCATCCACCATGATTAATTCATTCTTCATAAGTCCAGGCTGTTTATTGCTCTTTGTTCATTTCTGCACTAGCTGTTTACAGATTCTCTTTTAATACTAGCTCTGTTATTTGCTAGAGACTCAAGTCATATTTACCATATGGTAATTGCAGAGATGACATGGACAACAAACAGTGGAAGCTGAGCCGCTACGGCAATTACAGTAAGTGGCAGCAGTCTCCAGGCTATCTGCTGCCCCACCTCCATTTCTTCCCTCCCCACCCTCTGACGGCTTTCCCTGTGGGCTGTATAAAGCCATATGCCACTCTGATCTCTACAGCAAAGACAGGCAGAAATTTGTTCTTCACTACAGAATTACCAGACAGGTTGATTCACCTTTTTCCTTTCAGTTTGTGTTCCAACTGCAGGTCTGCCCTCGCTGGCTGGCTGCCCCGCTCTGTCCTGCCAAGGGCAGGTAATCTGAAATATTGTCTGGAGCTAGACACCCTCAACACCCACATCCTTCTTTCTCACCATTACAGCCTCACTACCTTCCTCCCTTGCCTCATCCATGGTCTCAGCATGCCTCGGATACTCCCCCAAAGGAGTTGCAAAGGACCACATTACAAAGGGTGGTTAGAAGCATAACAGAGCAGCTCCTTTTAACCCACTTGGACACCTGGAACCCACTGAAATCACAGATTTTCCACTGGACACCTAAACATGATTTAAAATTCCTGCAGAAAATCAAACAGATGACTATGAGAGGCTACTGCTGTTTTGTCCAAAGAAAGACATGATGTTATTTCTTGATTCCTACCAAGAGTGTCAGGCAGATTCCATACAGATGTCATAGGGCTAAGCCAGGTAAATACATGACTTGGTCCATTAAGAAGATTCAAAAAAATCAAGATTACCTATATGCGTTTGCCAGCTTGGGGGTAGTGCATACAACAAAGCATTTTGTTTGAAAAGGATGAGACTTCTCCCCTGTGATTTCAAACACACCTGTAATGATACTCTCCCAATTCCCAGCAGTCAGCAAGTCTTAACTTAGATACCAGTGCAGAACATTTGAAAACTGGATGCAGCACATCGTGTATCAGAAGAATTTTCTAGCAACATATATAATAATCATACCGCTGTTTATCTCCAAAGTGAAGAATTAGCATTCTCCTGGCATTCAGAGAACTTACTTTCACCAGCTTCCTCCCCTCCAAAAGCCTGTTTCTACACAAAGTGATCTTAAAAACTAGGGCTATCTTTCCAGCCTAGTCAATTTGCATAGCATCAGAGGAGGGCTGGCAAGAGAGAAGAGAGACAGAGTACTTAGGACCAGATTTTCTCTGGTGTAAATCAGCATAGGTCCAGTGAGCCCAAGTCAGCAGAGCCAGCTTACTCTATTGAAAGAGATGCCTGAGGAACTTTGGCAACAATTCATACAACAGAAACCTCCAAAAGGAAAACTTAATCTATTTCTTCTTCACAACCCACGTCACACACAGCAGCTGGGGGTATCATCCTACTTCCTCCATACAACTATATTCCTGTCCATCCTGCCCTGGTTCCTCCCTCCTCCCAATACTCCATGCTGGCCCCAAATCTGCTACAACTAGTCCTGCCAACAGGAGCAGCAGCTGAGTCATGGGAGATGACCACTTCAGCCAAATGCACTGAAACCAGACAAGAGAAGGAGAAAATTCTCTTTCTCCCCTCAATCTCAGACTGCAGCACACAAGGCCTGGAGTCTCTCCCCTCCACCATGTGCCCAGTGTCACCTTGGATCAGCACGTGAAGTGCCTCATCCTGGAGGTAAAATGACAGGAGTCACTGGCTCATTGCATGTGCTTGGATAACATACTCATCCCATGCAGCACTCACTGTACAATCTATTTAAGCCATCAGGGCAAAAAAAAGAGGACAGCTTCTACCCTGCCACTGAGGAGCACAGCCTCCCTTACGGATTCTAGTAGTCCCATATCTCTATCAGTTTTTCTCAGGAGTTTGAGTCCCCTTCAGCAACAGCAAAAATTATTTTTTCATCCTTTTCTGCAAAGGGAAAATTCAAACTGAGATGCATTTAACTTACTTTCAAGTCCAAATCTCTCCTAAGACCCTGCTACAGCAAGAAAATTGCAGGGTCCCACTCTTGCTGCGAGTTTCAGAGAAGGACTGACTTGAGCAACAGCCTGTTTTCACACCCTTACTCAACACTCACTCCCTACCACTCCTGCCTCAGCCAAGAAAGCCTCTCATGTGCAGCCATATTTCTGTGGTGGTGCTCTGAACCCAGCTCGTCCTGATGCTGCTGATGACAGCAACTCCTGTCATATGGGAAACTAGTCACAAGTTACAGGCAAATAAATGCTTTGCCAAAACAGAAGCAACAATCCCCCAACACCAACAAGTGAGGAGCAATGGATAGGAAGAGTGTTATCCCAGGCAGAGCCACCATTAGTGTTGCATTCAGGTCAGTGACACAAGCAGGTAAAAGAACAAGCACAAAAAACTTTGACAAAATGATGGTCACTTTTCAAGACAAGCAAAGCCTTGAAACTAATAAATTTTGCAGTGGGAGTTCAATGAGCAGACAAATGAATAAAATGAATACTCAATGAATTTGAGGCTGTATCAAAACAACCCTCCACTCTGCAGACATAGAAACACCTCTGGATCATCCCCCTGACCCCTCCTCTCACAGCACTCTTGTGGTCTTTCCAGAACCCAGCTACCAACACCACCACCCCTGCATCTGGGTTGACTGCACCAAGCCCACCATACCTAGCAGCTGTTGGCTCCCGTATAGGTACTTGCAAATTATGACCAGACCACCTCTTCATGTTCTCTTTTCAACAGTAAGTAGATGAGGTTTTTGGAATACTGCACACCCCAACATAACTCCCACGTCCCCTCTCTCAGCCTTCACTGGGAAATTAGCTTTGGCCTGAGGGATAGAGGTAGTCAACCAAGCCAAAAGAAGCTCGATGCTGGGAAGCTAGAAGGCATGGAGTTTTTGAGGGAACTCAGGAGTTGGAGCAGTTATTGAGAATTGTGAAGAAATCTATATATTTAAGAAGGAAGAGCAGAGGCAGCAAAAGGCCACAGCTGGCCACAGCTGGGGGAAGGAGGGATGTTTGTGACTCACTAGGACACACAAACAGCAAAGAGATGGATCTAGACAGGCAGCAGGCAAGCCAGTAGATTTTTGGGAGTGACGTAGGTGCACCAAGTGCAGCGGAGCATCTTCTCACCTTCAGTCTCCTGGTGTGATTCCCCAGAGGGGAGGCAGCTCCATCATGCTCTGAAGGTTAAGCTGTGCCTTCTGCCTGGCACAAGAGCACATTGCAGCCAATGGGTAAAACTGCCTACCTACTTAAAAGCAAACCCCAACACTGCCAGGAGGGACAGGCTTTATTTTTAGCTGGGACACCAGCAGGGTCACTGCTGGTGCTGCATTTCCCCACAGAAGCCAGGGTTTCATGAAGCGCGCTGTGTGCGCAGGGTCACTGCGGGGGAAACATCTGTCAGGTCAGCTTTGGGGAGATGGATTATTTAAGTTAAGAGAAGAGGAAACATTTACTAGAAGAAGTGAACCTGAAACTATTCTGGAAGGTTAGAATGAAATGAAAAAAAGAGGCTTAAAGAGTCAGAGGGGATGGTAATTTGTGTGAGGCCAATGTCTAGTCCACCCATCTCCAAAAGGCTCATACAGGAGAATACCTGATCATGGCTAACTCCAGCAGCATTCCCTCTGTTTGCCTCCTATGACATAAGCTTTGGAAGGCTCATTCTTGTCTAAGGGCTGCCTAAACAAAAGCAGCAGCAAGTGATAATCGCTCATCAGAATCCTTCACAAAGGAAAAGTACACAGAGACCCACCTTGCCTCACACCTTGAAGACAGCAACACTGAGAGCTCCACCTCACTCTGGTCCCTGGGTCCTCACACGAGGCCAGCAGCCTCCCCAGGGCTCTCACACCGGCCAAGTGAGAGAGTCCACGCTCAGCACCCACGGCAAGCGCACGGCAGCAGCACAAACTGAGCCTGCCGTGGTCCCATGGGGACAAGGAGTCAGGTCCTCCCTTGCTAGTGGGTTTCGTGGGTGCAAACCTAATAAAACAGTTGGCACTGCTCCCACTTCCACTGCCAGGGAATGCAGTCTGGAGGCTTCAACATGGAGAGATGGCTGTTGATGAAGTGCTGAGTGCTAGTTTGAAGCTTTCAAGGGACTTGGAAGAATGGAGAGCAGAGGGAAAGTTCTCATTTTATTCTCTTGAAAAACCTGAGTCCATTTGGCATGTTGCATCTGAGAAATAGCTTGGCCTAGACTCTGATTTTTTTTTTTTTTTTAAATCAGGATCAACCCCTGTGCATGTTCTTGGGAAGATTTTATATTAAAAATTATTTTGTATTTTTTTTCCTGCTTTTTGTGCCTCTTAATAGTTTAAGAAGTGCTTTGCAGACCCCACCACTCTTAGATTCTTTGCAACTAATTTGCATTCAGTACTATCTGTTTCATCAAGCGCAGACTTCAAGGCTGAACCAACTCCATGCCTTAACTGCTGCAGGCAATTCAGGCAGAAGCTTCACAGGTGGAAGCAGGATTCTTAAGCCAACCTGAACATTTTCCACTTCTGGTCATTTGTTACCACTCTGCTCTAGCTCTCCCCTTTTTATTGGCATTACTCTTTGCATGGCAAGGGCATGAATAAGGACCAGGAATCTGTCTGGCAGAAAAGCAAGCAGAACCCATCACCTGGGCACACGGGCCACTGTGCCAGTATCCTGCAGGGGTGGGACAGGAGAAGAAACAAACAGCCAGGGTGGGAAGCTGTAAAAAACAAGGTCCAGATGACAAGTGTGGCAAGTGCATTAGCTGTATGGGCAAAGGCAGGTTTGCCTCTTGCAGCAGTGAATTCTGTAACGCCTCCCGGACCATGGAACAGCCTTGTCCTGCAATGCAAGGGTAGAGACATAGCCTTGTCTCCATTTTTCCCAACTAACATGCATGTTCAAGAGTCACTGCCTAATCCCAACCAAAACCAGAGAAGAGGATAAAGGTGCTTATTAAGGTGAACTTGAAGCTCAACATCAAGATACTGCTCACCCAACAAGGAAGGCCTCCCTCAAGTTGGTAAACCAAGACATCCACATCTTAATCACCCAAGACAAATTTTCCTGACAGTAAACAGTATGAAGAGCAAAAGGACAGGTTCTTCACACAGAGCATTATTCCAAGTACCCTCACCTGTGCATGGCAGAGTCAGTGCTGCCTTTGCTAATTTGTGTGCAGGGAGCTGTGGCTCTGGGACAGTGGTGGAATTCACAGCCTGCCTGGACTGACGGACTCTCTCCTAGCTACTCTCTCTACTCACATCGAGTGAGCTAGGACACATCCAGAGTGAGCTGCAGCCAGACTGCAGAGTGAGGTGCAGACATGCTGTAACCCTCCCTGCTTCTGCCCCTACTCTGGGGATGGGAACCAGCTTTCACCAGCATGCAGCATGAATGCCCTGGCAGGGCACCTTCTGCTGTCAGCACTGGAGTCCCACATTCACTCCTGGACATGTCACCTTCAACACAACCTCAGCAGTCAGATCTGAGTGCCCTCTCGCAGGTACATCCCTGCATCACTACACTTCTTTTGATTAAAACTCTATTCTGCGATGCTGCTGTTTGCTTTGAGACAGCCTCCAAGTACCAGCCTAGGAGAGGGGAGATGAAAGCGATGGCAATGCAGTCTCATCTGTCTACAGTTCCTAAAACTCTTTGGCACCTCACTGGTTGCAAAACATGCCCAGCAGCATAGGATATTTAGTATTTCTGATTGCTCTTGACCTGGCTGTCTCTGCTGCTGTCCTGAGTTAGGAGGCTTAGGTAAAAAGACAGCAGAGTACAGGAAGCCAGCAAACAGAGCAAGTTCAGTTTTGTAGCCTTGAAATAATCTGCTAGTGAATGGAAACAGAAGCTTCTCCCTAAATCTGAGTGCTCTGGAAGAGCTCCCTGTTTTATTATGATGGAAAATCCTCGTTGGAGTGTTTCATTAGAAAACAAGCTGTCATAAAAGAAATGTTAAGAGCCCTAAGCTCCCTTCTCTCCCATGATGTCAACTGTCAGAGACATCAATGACAGCTCGGCTGTGTGATCAAAGGCTCCAGCAAGCAGATTTAAAGACAGAATTACCAGAAAATTGAGAGCTGAAGGAGCATGGGGGCATGATAATCACCTATTTATAAATGTGCCTTATGGGGCAAACTAATTACTTTATGATGCTGTACTGCAGGAACAATGGCACCTGGGTCTCATTGTGACACTACCAAGATGGGGAGGAGGTGATACCTTCAGAATGGCATGACACATCCCTGCTACTTCATGCTCTGTTATTTCTGCAAAACCCTGTGACAGAAGTGCCTCATGGAGAGGTTGGGAGGCCATCATGGTGAACTTCATGCGCTCACATCCATGATGGCCCTCAACCACAGCTTGCAGCTTAAAGCATTAAGGCAGAGGGGAAGCAGAGAAGCCAGCTACAGTCTATACCATGTTAGTCCTCAAGCAGCCCAGAAGCCCACTGAAGCTGCAGGAGACTTGAGGTGGTTCCTGGATCTCATTCTGCAGGTAAGCAGGGACATGACCAGGAGCCTCCTCTTCAGCCCCAAACCCCACATCACCGAAATCAGCAGATTCAGGACCACAAGCTCAGCAATACAGGTGTTTTAAAGGTTCCCCAAGAACAGCTTATCATCTCATGTATTTCTCAATGCATGAAACTCTTCAGGACAAAGACTGTAATTTACTAGACATCTGTATAGTGCTTGGAAACATGGGCCCCCAACCAGGCTGATGCCTTTAGGAGTTACCGTTATCTAAACAGTAAATCAACAATAGCATTAATCTATGCCACAATACCTCAACACAGTGGGCGATGGTAGATGAAGCATCACAACTATCAATTTCCTGGCTTCAGAGACTTTTTTTCCCTATTAAGAAGATGTTTTTGTCATTGTAATTTAATTTCCTTCACTTTTTTTTTTTTTTTAATATAGAATTAGAAATTACTGCTTGGTTTATAAAAAAAAAAAAAACTGGCCAGCAATCAAAGCCATCTTTTTAACTGTGAAGCACATGAAAGGCATCTGAAACATGACAGCAACAAAGAACAAGGAACTATTTGTCAACGCCACTTGGTCATTGGGGAAGCTTAGGGGAGGAGACTGATGCTGTTTGTTTAAAACAAGCAAACAAAACCCTGACAGACAGACCATTTATCTGTATAGTGCTTCACTTGAAAATATTGGCGAAGGGAATACATCTTCACTTGGTTTCTAATAAAAGTGCTGACACACGCTGTTGTGGCCTTGCCCTGCCTTGGGGATAGAGGATGCCTCCCACAGGAAAGACCCTTTAAAAATAAGGGATCAGGCACAACACAGCAGCAGGTCAGCCTAGGCCCTTAGCAGTCTCTCCACCTGTCCAACCTGCAACACCATAGCATCTGCCAAGCTCAGACCAGCCTCCTCTGACTTCAAACCCACCAGTTTCAGAGGAAAGCAGAGGAAGGGTGGATTCATCTGTGGGTACCTCTTTCCTTCCTCCAAGCCAGCCAAGCTGAGGAGCAGTGCCTTGAGCATCCTAGGATTGCCATGCAGAACAACTGCCCATGACTCCCAACAACACAGTGTGCTCCAGTTTGACTGGATCAGACAGGGAAGCTCCTGCTCTACATTGGCCATGCAAGAACCTAAGGAGCACAGAATGGTGCATGACCCAGGCTGTGCTTGGTACTGCTCCACATGTGCTCTCCTGCTCTGGGTGCTGAAGACTGCTTCCCACACTGCCCAGGGCAATAGAAAGGACTATCCCACCTGATGATGGCATCTGCCATCCCAGGTGCCATCCTGTCAGGTGGCAGCTTTGCAAAGCAAGAGCAGGATCCCTGCAAAAACAAATGCAGTGCAGAGGGGTTAGAATGGCTACATATCTGCCTTCCCTCTCACACCCTGTCACCCACTAGTTCTTGTAATCATATCCTTACCAAATCCTCACACAGGAAGAAAAATACCATTAATTATACAAATGAGACCCAGGACCTGAAATGTGCCTAACAGCACACTGGAGGTATGCAAAAAACCAGAAGCTTACTTGCATTTCCACTACCCTCACTTTAGGACCTCAGCAGTGGGATTACTACAGTCTGTCCTACCTTGGGCATTTGAGCAATGCTTAAACTACCCACTTATCAGAGCAGGACTCAGATTTGGCTTTAAGGAAAAGAAACCAGACTGCTGTACTGCACCTTTTGTCTAAGGCTCACTTTACCCATCAGTTGTCTCCTTCCCCACACTGGTTGATACTACATCCTTCTATTTACAACACAGGGTAGCCAATTTGCCTCGTGTTGCACACTCATGGCAGAACTGAGGGCTCCTGGGCTGCTCCCACTCCTCCCCAGCCAGCCCTCGGCAGTAGCTGGACATGTTCTTTTCCAACATTGCTACTTCTACTCAGGAACCGAGTCTCGTTCCAGGTGAACAGAGAAGCACAAACATGAGCACCAAATGTGACTTTCTCAGCTAAACCATGATCAAGGTAAACAAATGCTTCCAACAGCAGTGGATGGAGCAGGATTAGGGACTCCCTAAAAATGCTTGTGCGGCAGGGGAGTGATGTCTCTCCCTGCTGCACGGAACCTACAGAGCACCTTCATGGAGCCTGCGTCCCCCTCTGTGTCTTGTGTACCCCAAAACCAGCTCTGCTGTCCTGGGCCTCCCACCAGTCTCCCAGGGACCATGAGATGTGTGCTCCAAAATGGGAAGGTGCTACTGACTGTTACAAAAGTCTTCCAACCCTGTCATCTCCACAAATAAACAAAAACCAGCTCAAAAAAAATAAAAAAAAATTAAAAAAAATTAAAAAAAATCACCCTTTTGCTTTATAAAGAGATGAAGAGATGTGTGGAATTAAAGGAACATACATATAAGCATGAAGAGAGGGGAGATGTGTGTAAGGCACCTCTTCTCACCCTAACTGTCCCTCCAGCATTTCCTCCTAAATTTGAAACAGATCGTTAGGGCAAAATCCCTAGAACAAGCCAAGGAACAACCCAAAAAGTCAGGAACCCAACCATTAAACTACAGCTCCACTGGAGGGGGCAGAGGGGAAATAGCCATGCTTGTGAATGGCCACGTTTTAGAATAACAATTAAAAAAAACCCAAAACCAACTGCAATGGTTTCATCTCTCACTCAGGGTGATCGATACTTTAGACACAGGTGAAAAAACATAAATCCCTGAAGCAAGGCTGGGAGACAGGTAGAGTGTAAAGGCAGCCCACATTTAGGTCAGCTCTCATGCGTGTGCATGGGTGTGTGTAGAGGTCCTGTCCCCCTGCCATGGGGGGCTGCGGGCCTGCCGGCGGCCCCGTGCCCTATTTAGGGCAGCGCCTGGCGCAGCAGCTATATTTGACACCCGGGGTAAACAAGCCGGCCCCGGCGGACGGAGCGCGACAGCTGCCCAGGACGGCGGCCCCGGCGCCCCCACCCCACGGCCGGGGATGGCCCGGCCCGGCCTCTCCCGGCGGAAGAAAAAAATAAATCAAAAATAAAAAGGAAATTTAAAAGGGGGCGGGGGAGGGGGGGGATTTTAAAAAAGGAAATTTATAGCACTGCATGAGAGCCGCTTCCCCCGCCTGGCAGCCCCGGGCAGAACCACCCCCCCGGGCTCCCCGGCATCCCTGCGGGCCGCGCCGCGCCGCCGAACCGGGGCACCC
>VZRH01006717.1:113132-190724 GCA_013397555.1 Urocynchramus pylzowi | reverse complement strand
CCCCGACTGGCAGCAGGACACCTGCCCGCCAGCCTCGCGTCTCCCACGAGCGGGGGTGGCACCCCCTTACTTACCCTTTCTGGCGGCTTTCCTGAGTTTTTTTTGGAGGGTCGGGCTGGGGGATGGGGAGGGGGGGCTCCACTGGCTCCCCAACACAAATCCTTCCGGTTCCTAAAGGGAGCTCATCGCATCTCCCGGTGATTCACCGACGGTGTGTGCGGGTACGGGGGGGGTTCGCCTTTGCATGTCAGTCCAAGTTGCCTCGCTCGCTACAAAACCTGTGCTCCCTTTTGCAGCTGTCAGGGAGAGCGGGGAGGTGCATCTGGAAAAGGGGGTGGGGGTGGAGGTAAAATGTTGATAAATCCACCAGCCTTGATCTTCAGCTCCGTGCGGTGGAGTTTGGGGAGGGAAGGGAGATTTGGCGAAGAGGGAGGAGAGCGAGGAGGACGGAGATGAATGGGGGTCGAGGGAGGGGGAAAGAGAAAATGGATTGTACCCCAGATTGCCACTGAATCTGCTGGGCTTCCCCCGCTCCCGCGCTCACACCATCGGGGCTCGGTGCAGGTTTCCCAGCATTACGGTGCACGGCAAAGCGCTGAGCCTGATTTCTGGGAGCCAGCGAGGTTTGCACAACTGCAGCAAGAAGCCAAATCAAAAAGCCAATCTGCGAGCCTCCAAACTCCACGTCACCTATCAGCTGGGAGCGAGCGCTGCAACAGAATTACAAGCCATGCATATTTATTCCTCTGAATCCGGGGGGGGATTTTCGGATCGTTTAAAGCGAGGCACGGTGAAACCAAGGCAAACCCTTTCCAAAATAAATACAGGCAGTGCACGTCTTGCATGTAACAAGCGCACACACACCTCTACGAGGTCTCCATCAGTATATATAGATAGAGATATACACTCACTGAGCGGGGATCACTCCTGTACCATCCAAGTATATTGACTTGACTTTGTGTATTTCAAGCAAGGTGGGGGAAGAACATGGTAGCTGAGCCTCAGAGAAGAGGATATTGATTGCATATCTGAAATTTAAAGCATCTGCCAAACACTTCTGAGAGATTAAATATAGGCAATATAATTACACAGCCAGAGATGGTCCTGGTATCCATTTGAAGCTGCATGCTTTAGTTTGTGCTTGTGGAAACCACCCAGTTATTTTTTTTTAACCAAAGTCAAATAACAAGTTGTGAGACAGCAACCATTTTAAGGTAAAAAAATACACATTGCCTCCAAAGTTGCTATTTGGCTTTGGCAGAAGACTGCTGGGGGCTGGTTTCCAGGACCATGGAACAAAGCAGTACAGTTATGCCTCACACAAGACACATCACAGTATTTGGACACGTGTTTGTCTCCCCTTAGGATCCCCTCTCTTTTTGCCCCAGCAGCTAAGGGCAGACATGTGCCTCCAGGAGATTTACTTTCTGGCATGGCTTCTTGCTTCTCTAAAGACCAGGTATTACAAAGCAACAATTCCTGACACCAGGCTATCCTGCCAAAGAATAGTCTGTTTCATCCTCCAGAGAGAAGCTGTCCTCAATTTTCTTGTCCCCAGTGACTCCCCATACCCCCTGAGGTGATGAAGGTCCAGCAGCTTTCTGGTGAGACCTGAGCACATGTGCAAGTGCAAACCATCCCTGTCAAAAGCAGCTGAATAAACTGCCATGAGAAACCTGAGCCCGAGTCCTACGCTGGGCAAGAACTTTTACCTCAGCCAGGCACAGGCAGCGGACGTACAAAGATGGGCGAGGAAAGGGCAGAACAGTTACCGAGAGGGTGACCTGTCAGAGAGTTGCACAGGCTTCATGCTGCCAGAAATGGATAAGAAAAGCTGCAAATGGGCTGTGGTCCCCTGCAGGACAGCACAGACCACTGAGGCCCTGAAAATCAGCTGGTACATTCCAGTTAATGCTTCATAATAGTTATGGCTCCATAATAAGAGCAGCCCTGGCCCCACACCTCAGCACAGAAGAGATCCAGAGACCGGGAAGAGCAATTATCCATTCTGGTCTGTTATTAGTTAGAACAGGGCACAGAAGTCCAGGACAGACGCACAGCAGGAGGAGGCCACAAGGGGACAGATGTGCTGCAACTAAGTACAAGATGGCAGTACACAAGATGGTGGCAGAACACCTAGTGGGTCCCAGACTCAGCATTTTATCTCCCCAAATACCACCTGCCATTCCTGTTGTCCTCAAATAACCCAGCAAGGCAGCTTACCAGGTAGGTAAGGGATGCACATGGGCCAGAGACATGGCAAGGTCCATATGCAGAAGTTCCTGACCTCAGGGTGCTGGCCAGCCCTGCACAGGGCTGCAACCCTGGATGATGCTCCTGTGTGATGTCAGGGAGGGGAAGGGCTTCCCAGTGCCTGGGGGAACACAGGCACATGTGCATGTGTGGCCAGTGGCATTTAAGTGCCCAGCAGTCTCACCTGAGCTGCAGAAGAACATCAACACATAAAATCAACAGCACAGTATCAGTGGCTGAAACCTAAGACTGTATGAATGCAGAGACTCTGGAACTGGCCAGTGTCACCTGATCTCCAGGTGGCCACCTCCAAGCCTCACACTCCTACCAGGGAGAGCAGCCCCAAGGGTGGCAGCTCTCCAGTCACCCCCAACACCAAGCAAAGGAAACCGCTGGCACAGGGAAACTCTCCCAACCCATCTCATGCTCATCAACCCATGCCCAGCTCATCATCAGGCAGTTCCAAACAACTGCTCGTGTTTAAGGCTCAGCAAGAGTGGGTCTGGAGCTGAGGAACTGCAGTACAAAATGCTCATCAGCAGGAGCAAGCCCTGGGGGCAATACACAAATTTACAGTTGACAATAACTTAAGACAGACAGAGCTCTTTATGGTACACAGATGTTTCATTTCACCTCATCCCAGTACATAAAATCATGCCTAATATATTTAAGAAACGCTCCCAGGCATTTCCCTCTTTCCTTTCCTTCCATATGGACCTAATCTTATGTTGCTCAGCTCAGGCAAAAATTTTTCATCACAAGAGGGAGTATATGAAATTTTTTATCTCTTAAAAGGTGTGCTTGAAAAGTACTAACCTAAGATGAAAGCAACCAAACTGTTTATATAAAAATACTATTTAAATTTTTTTAAAAACCCCAAAACTTCACAAAAAATGAACTACCTCTTGTTTATATTAGCTTTAACAATTAAAATACAGGGTGTTCAAATTCCTGGGCTGTTAGCACAATCTCACTAAACAAGCACGGATATTAGTTTTTAATGACTACCGAGATCATTTGATGTTTCAAGTGTTACCTCACCTAAGGACCAGATCTAATGGTTTTAAAATGACAGAGGGCTGATTTAGATAAGATATAAAAATTTTTTTACAAAGAGGGCAGTGAAATACTGGCCCAGGTTGCCCAGAGAGATGGTAGGCACCCCATCCCTGAAAACATTAAAGGTCAGGTTGGATGGAGCTCTGAGCAGCCTGATCTAATTGAAGATGTCCTTGCTCATTGCAGAAGGCTGGCACTAGATGACCTTTAAAAGACCCCTTCCAACTTAAACTATTGTATGATTCTAACCCAAAATCACTGGAATTCTACCAAACAGTGGAATATTAAAAGAACACAGAATGGGTAGGGTTAGAATGGACCATTGGAGGTCATCTCCCTGGTCCAACCTCCTGCTCACACAGGTCCCCTAGAACACATGACTCAGGATTGAGTACAGATGGCTTTTGAGTATCTCCACAAACTCTCTGGGCAACAGCTCCACTGATCAGTCACCTGCACATTAACAAAGTCCTTCATAAAAGTGTGGGGAGTTTTCCCATGAACAATCAGGACCTTTAAATACTTCTCTCAAACCTGTCTCCAAGCTCTTGAGATTTGATGCAGAACAAGAAATGGAGGCTTTGCTCTTCCTCTCCTTGTCCTCCTAAAACTAGAGAGGATTTTTTTAACATAACCCATAGTTTCAACATCCCATGACTTCAGCCTTCTGATGGCAACCATGCTGATAATAAAGATGCTGACAGCAGAATGTACTCAACAGCAGTGCTATTGTAAAAGACAATGTGCATAGCAGGCATTGACTTGCTCTGCCAGGCCAACAGCATCTATTGACATAAAAACCTGCCAGTGTCCTACAAGTTCCAGAGGAAACTCTGTGAGTGTGTTAGCTGAGTCTGAAAGGACCTGTTATTTCCCCTTCATTCACCAGCTATGCACTTCACACACACAGATAAGAATTTCACACAGCTACCATCCAAAATTGCAGGTGGATAGGGCCATATTATTGGTTTTTTATGGCATACATGACAAGCTGTAGGTTTGGTTCCTCCTTGAAAAATTTTTAGCTGAGCAAGGCTTTAGGAATTGCTTCTACTCTTGCTGTCCTGCAATCTTTTGGTCCTTGGCCTAATGATCCAAAAATTTGATTTAGACTAGATATAAGAAAGAAACAAACACCATATCAGCCCTTTTTCCTTGAATACAAGCAGACTAACTTCTGCAGACCCCAATTTCATAAGAAAGGGCTTGGCACGGCCCCCTTCTCTCATTCAAGATCTGATCTTGGTGAACCTGTGTTATGTTTTGGGCTATTTTTCCATAGCTTTGCTTTTGCTCCCTCACCAGCTTTCATCAGGTGCCTGGTGCCTGCTCACATTTGTGTCAGAAAGGATGAGATAATGTGACATTTTATTAGTATGATGCATTTGCAGAGCCTTGAAATGAAGTTTTAAATCTGAGAAAAAATTACTTTCTAGGCAAAAGAGGAGAGGAGCCACAATGTAGAAGGCAGCTTCAAGCCTATTCAAGATTACAGAGCAAATGAACCCAGTTCAAATGTAAAATTCTCTATGTCTTCCTCCCATGAAAGCCTGTTTTGCAAACATGGTTAGAGCCCTGAAATCCAAGCTGGGCTTTACACACACAACAGTGTGCAAACTCTTATCAAACAAGTCATGGGACACCTGGGACAGTCCATGCACTCTTCCTGGCATTTCCCCATAACCAGGGGATGATTCCTCCACAGGTCCTAGCAGACAGGGGGCTTGCACAGATGGGTAAGGAGTCTTTGTGTATCCTTTGTACAATGCTCAGAAAGGAGCAAATTATGTGTTTAAACTTTCTGACCCACAGATGTGTCTGTGACAGCTGTAGGTTGCATTAAGATCCTCTAGTCTCATTGCACAGCTTCCCAAGAGGTTAAGTTTGGGGTCAGAGGCCACCTTCCTCAGGTCTGGCTTATAATAAAGGGCAATTCTTTGTGTGGTCATCTTCACAAATGACTGCAGAGTAATGTAGAGACAAGCCCACACGCAGGTGACTGATACCACAAACATGTCCTGGCCTGGGCTTGCCAAGGGTTTTCTGTGCAAGGGAATATGGACCTAAAGAAACTAGGCAGTATTCAGACACCATGCAGAAACCCTCAAAAAGTAAAAAATCTAACTAAGGATAGCAACCAGTCACTGGAAGTTCAGGGCAATTCAAACCCTTGAAAACTTCTGATGAGAAGTGACATCTTCCAAAGACTCTACCTGGCAAGAGAAAATGAGGGTACATCTCACAATCAGGTTTTGATCGTGGTGGAATCTAGGACACATGTTAATTCCAAAGTTTTCCATTTTAGCACTGGCTTCAAAAACTGTGTTGATCCATATTCCATGGATTGACCACTGCAGGTTGCAGAGAAGTGGACATCTGTAGTGGAGCATACCCTCTGCTCAGAACACCCTGAGGCTTGTCCTGGCAAGCCAGTGTGTCCTGGGGCAGGAAACAAGACTCATTCAAAGGGGATTTTTTCCACATTTTAACTGCCATCCAGGGGTGGTGGTCAGGGGGACCTTCTCAGGTTGAGGAGCTCTAAGATTTTCCTTATTTTTGGTGTCTTAGAGCAATGGCTTAACAGCAACTCTATTACAAATTAGGTTACATGTTTTTTGAGGGCTTTTTTCCAGGAAGGACCAATGGGACTCTGGGGCTTACAGCATCAGGCTATGTGCCAGGACAAGGGGCACATTCAAAAAGGCCATTTCAAATGCAGCGACTACTAATGAGCAACCAGCACCAACACTGCTAGAGATACACCCATTTTCTCAGTTGCAGAACAAGAACATGAGGCTCAGATCACAGCAGTGGATTGGATCTGCTCCTACACCACTCTCAGTGAGCACCAAGGAACCTGGCCTCAGAGGAAGAGGTTTGGTATGACAGAAGACAACAACAAATAGTAACATGGCAAGAGGCCTGTAAGAACATCAGCACATTCTGATGGATTCTCACGCGTGTCTTACCAAGTGTAGAAGAGGATTTAACTCACAAAGTTGTCAATTCATTTAATAGCTTCCCAAAATAATTTTGAATTCAAAAAAATCAATGGGAAAAGTTCATATTTCATTGATTTTGAAAGCCAACAAAGACAAAAATCAATTGCACCACCACCACCACATTGGTTTCCCTGTGAAACACTGGCACCAAGGTGGTTTTTTCTGCTTCCTGCACCACATGCTGGCTAATAGCATTAAAAGAAAAAAATTAAAAATCTGTGTTTCTTAAACTAATCCAGTGCTTCATGGAGAGGACGATTCACAGTGATTTTAGAGCAGTAGCTGGTACTTCAGTCATGCACTGCACACAGGCTGGTTTTCTTACACCTCTTTCAAACCCTTCCTTCTGCATCCTGTGCCTTCACATTCTGGGTAAATTACTCCCTGGCCAGCATGTTTGCTAACAGGTTAAAACTGTGCTGTAATGAAAAGCACTTGGAGTTGTTATATTATATTGTGAATAGCACACCAGTAGTAGGAGCATGTAATGCCTGTATTGGCTTTCAATTCCTAAGGGTCTTCCACAGCAATTCAGACTCTCCTACAGCTGCCCACCTTCACATGCAGTGGGGTTGTGGGTGCTCAGCTCACGGGCAGCAAGTGCTGGTGTAGCTGAGGGTGCCCCTCCCTTAACCTCACAACAGCTTCTGGCAGGCTGGCAAACAAGGCTTCACACTATGATTTGTCTCCACTTTGAGTATACAAAATGCCAAAGCTGAAGGTCCCCAACTTCAGGGGATGTTACCAGATAGCACAGCTGGAGACCTTGATAGCACTGTCCAATAGGGATAACAATAAATGCTGGGTAAAGATTGAATAAAATTTTACAATTCCCTTAAGGTCAGTGTAATAATTTTCTTCGCAAAACAGCTGAGATCTACTAAAAAAAAAAGCCTCCTATGGAATGGTGTCTCTTCCTTTACAAATCTGGGACATAGTGAGGAATGCCAGATTGTCTCTTCCCCCTGAGCAGTTAGAAGAAAGCCGTGCTTTCCTCCAGGAGAATCTGATCCAGGTTTATAAAAACTCAGCCGGGGGGATGGGGGGGGGATGGGGGGGAGAGTGTATGGGGAAAAGAACCATAAAGTAAATTAAGATCAGCTGTTAATGAAAGTTAGCAGTTTAATTAAAGGAGTGAGCAGCTTGTGCATGGAGAGATCCATCCATCTCTAGGATATGTGGCTTCTGTCCAGATCTGGCAGGATCCAGGAAACACATATGGGATGAGTGCTTCTGGTGCAAAGTCTGACCCCAGTTTGCTCTGATGATGGTGGTAAGACAGACAGTTTCCTTGGGCAGAGGCCTGTCATCATGACACTACACAAGGCCTGATACCTCCCTCAGCACTGACTTTAAATATCTAGTTGTGTTGCAAAATCATCCTTCTGATATGTGTCATGTTTTGGGATTAAGTGGATGATAAAACACGGTTATCCCTTCAAATATTAATTCATTCAGGTTCTCCTGAAAGTTGAATTTACAATAATATTATCTCTTGTTTTAAATAAGTGCACAGCCAGAAAAGGACTTTGGCACATGCAACATATACCTATCACAGAATGGGTCAGATTGGAAGGGACCACACTGGGTCATCTGCTCTAACCTCCCTGCTCAAGCAGGGTCATTCTAGAGCACCTATATACCTATACATGCTTAGATCCTGATGAACACAGTCCACATGCCTTAGACATGCCATCACAACCTAAAGCAGTTCCACAGGATTGCTCCAACAGGATCTCACCCTCAGTGTAGTCAAAAGAATTCAGATAGAAAGAAGTTTATTTGTGGAGAAAGACACACCTGTGTGCAAAAAATAGAGTGGTCTTTCATAGCCTGGGGTTTCTTCTACACACAATGTGTGTTTTGTCCTGTACTTTGTACAGAATTCTACACTCAGCCTCTGCCCTCTCCTCTGCCCCATTCTGTGCACTGTCTCCCACCTACACATATTTCTTGCCCTTGCTCCTCTCATCACACACCCTCTTTAAGACCCTCTGTGGGGGGGTTTAGCTGTTGCTCTTTGTCAATCCCTCTTTCCTGTGGGGACATGGGTTTAGCTGTTGCTCTTTGCCAACACTTCACATAAACTCCAAACTTGGAGTAACTCTCCCGGATAACTGATTTGTATCCCAGAATGTGCAGAGCAAGTTCTGCTCTGGAGATAACAGGGGGAATAACTTGGAATGGCTGAAGCACTTCAGCCTGGAGAGTCTTGGTCTGCCTTCCTCTGGCTCCCTCCTGGCAGAGGGAGGCTATGGCCATTTTGCACAGGCTCTGGTCTGTGTGGTTTCTGACATTCATTTTTGCACTGCTGACCATCTTGCAGCTACAAGATGGAGCTGCAAGAGATTTCTGGAAGCAGTAGCTTCCAGAAATCTTAGTCACACAAGTTGCTTACAGCACTGTTTACCAAACACACCAACCTCACCCCAAAGGCCAGGAGCAGAAACAATGTAGAAAAACCCACCTCATCTCCACATGCCACTAAGAGATTTGTCAGATTTGTACCAGCCACCTGAGCCACACATGACAGGAGTGACCCAGCACCACTCAGCAAAGCTGACAGCAGACAAAACTCAGCTGACAGCACTGACTGTCTTACAGCAGAGCCTTAATATTCCATGTACTTCCCACAGACTTGGAATTCCAAGCCTCTCCTTTTACCTGCCTAATTGCTCACAACTGGGAAATTAGGATTTTGGAAACTGCTACCTGGCTGCCAAATTTCCCTGCTGTAGGTTAGCAAGTCCCAGAGCTATGGGAGGGACAGACCTGCTGGTCCCAGCCCTGCCCTGGCTTACTCCAGGAGCTTCAGCAGCACCAGGCAACTCCTCAAGTGCAAGGGAGGCGTTACTGTTCTCCCAAAGCCACTACAAGGGCTAATTGCTTGACTCTTGTTGTGATGCTGTCCAGAAGATGAAGGTGTGGTTCAGCACAGTTATTATGCAGCTAATTCCAGAAGCAGTATTTACTGGACAAGGGAAATGGCATCCCAGGAGTGGCAGCATTACCAAGCAGCCTCCTCCCCCAGCATCATGTGGTTTTGCTCACTCTGCAAGAGCAGTAAACCCTGCAGTGATTCCCTTTCAGTTGGTTCTGCTATGAACCACTGCACTCCCCTTCCAGCTGCTGACCCTACTGCCATCATCTCACTGGTTTCAGCTGCATCTAGAAGTGGATTGAGCCCTCACTTACTCTATATGGTTATATTCCTATGGTATTCTATTTAACATCTTTTAGCTGCCCCCCCCTCCAAGTATTTTCTTGAGAAGGAGAGTGTAGGGGTGTCTCCATGTCCTACAGGGCACAAACTGTGACTGCTGCTGGGGATCTAGGGAAAGAAAAGCCATCAGCTGCCACAGCCATCCCTGGGGAAAAGACCACTGCTCCCCTCTTCTCCACTGGCTGGGAGAGCATCTTCCCCTTGGCATCTCCCCTCTGCCCAACACTATCCCGTGGATCACCATGCCTCTAGGCATCCAGGCTGTCACCTACTACCCTCAGAAGCCTGGCAGCAGCTCCCTGGCTCAGGTCAGTGACAGACCCACTGTGCTCCCAAGGGAGGTGAAGGACATAGCCTCCACTTCACATGCTGTAAGGATTTTAATCCCATCCCTGTAACAGCAAGCAGTGACAAAAGCATGAAACAGAGCCATGAGATGAGGCTTATTTCATCATGCCTTCAGAAAGGCAAAAACCAGAAAACACATTTTTTCTAGCCCCTGTGTAGACAACTTCCTCCTTATTTCTTTATTGGTGGTTTTACAGTTTTTTACTGCCTTGATGAGACAGAGCTGTTGCCATGTGGTATGGACAGGGTGCAAGAGCAGCTCCCTTGTTGACTTGTTTGGTAGGTATATTGTGATTGTGTCAGTTTCCATGAACAATGAATGTGTGTTCAGAAATGGGGAAAAAATAAAAGAGAAGATATTATTAGAAGGAGCAAAGCCTCAATGAGTCCCATCACTTCCCCAGCTGCTGCTGTGTCTAATCATTTTCATAGCATATCAGGAAGTGTGAAATCACCGATTAATTTTATGACAGAGGTTTTCATCACAGAAGGTGGGGATGTGAAACCACCTTCTGCATGCAATTGCAGCTGTGGGTTCGTTCTCAGCTACTGAGTCTTCCCCCTTACCCTGAGTACCACTGGGGAAGGATGAGACACAGCTGTCCAAACCAGGTCACCATTCTTCTTTGATGAAAACAGGTAGGCGAGTGCCAGTCTTTGCTATAGAAAAGTCTCAGGGTGCTTGAGATACTCAGATGGGGAAGTTTCCTTCACAGATTTCTCAACAGTGTAGAGTAAATAAGACACATTCGCATTTCCTCTGGCTCTTGCACCTCTCAGCAGCAGTGAGGGCAGAGCTCTGAGCTCGGGTGCTCCAGCTGTGGAGCACTAAGCACCCAGACTCAGCCTCCAGGCAGTGTCTGAATTGTCTAAGCATTCACTGCTCTTGGCTAGGTAAAGGGTCCCCACATCTTGTAAGACCAATTCAGAGAACGCAAACTCGTGAACTTTGGACAGCCAGAGGACCTGCAGATAATCTATCCTCACTCACATCCACAGCTGCCAGTGTGAGACCTCTCTGTCACCCTCTGCATTCACAGTGCAACAAGGCTCCAACCAGCTTGGTGCTACTGCAGTGCATGGAGGGTGGTGCAGGGAGCTTCCAGTCCCTGGAACAGAGTACATGGGATCAAGTCAAATCCTGAACCTATGGAAATCAGCTGGAACTTTTTCCCTGTGAGAAGTATAGTCCACACCACTCTATGAGAGCTGCTGAAGAACCAGGAGAAACAGTGCAGAATGGTGAAGGGGAGAAAGGAAAGCATACTGCATCCAACACCTTCCAAGGGGAACTTGCAGAAGCAGAATGGAATTTGTACTCTGATCAGAATGTCACAGCCACCAGCTCCCTCATGGAGCACAAGAGACCATCTGCTGAGTTATGCCTGCTACTAAAAGGCAAGATCAGAGACAAAGAGGTCATTAGTTTGCTCCTGACCTTCAATTGGACTGGAAATTATTGCAGTCCCACTAGCACTGTCTGACCCCCTCAACAAGGAGAGGGCAACATGCATGGAGACTTCCTGGCACAGCCTACATCCCCCTTGTATACTGCAGGTCCTTCTCCTTCACACACCAGCCTGGCACAAGGTCACCATCCTCCCTGGCATTACCCTCTGACAGTTGGTTCTTTAATAAACCTTGAGGGGAAAGGGCACAAACCTGGGGCAGCACCAATGAACCTGCTTCCCTGGCATGCAATGGTGTTAGCCAGCATGAGTGAAGTGACAGTCCCCTAGGGCACTTGCCTTGACCCAGTCCAGAAGGGAAGGGTGGCTTGGGCCAGGTTAGCACACACAGGTACAGGTACTGCTTGGTTTTCACCAGTGTCCAAACCAGATTGATCAGAACACCGGGACAAAGAGAAACCCTTGAGCCAGGATACAAAACTAAATCAAAGTTTTACGGACTAGGATGAAAAGGGAAGTACTTCAAAGTCTGCAACACATTAATTTTCCTTGCTGCTGTGGTTTTTCCTTCCCCCTTGTTTTAATATGATGGATCACTTGATAATGACAGGAGGTCGCTCTGACTGACATGTTCACCCAGGATAAAGGGGAGCAGGAAATTGGATCTGAGGCTCTGTGCTGTATTTCCGTGAGTTCTGGAGCCACCAAAAAGAGAACCTTGGTCGGGCTGCTAATGCCATCACATTCCCCAGCTGCAGACATGCAGTCCTGTGTTCAATTTCCTGCAATCACTCCTGGTGTCTAGTGCACAGCCAAAGAACAGGAGTATAAAGTGTATCTGATTTTAAGACGTACACTCATCAGGCACAAGCTCTGGCTACAGTAGGAAATTGAACTCTTGATGAAAATGGTTTTCACCAGGGAGCCTCCTTGTCTCTCATGGTCTTCCCCCTTCTGTATTGTCTGGGGCTTAAGGTCACAACTATTGCCTCTTTCACCAAGGGAACTGCTCTAGTATTTGCTTTTCTAGCCCCACTTTTTCTGTCCTCTATGAGGAAAGCTCTTTCAGTGCACTGAGCCCTTTCCCTCCTGTCCCAGCTGCTCTGGGCCACCATGGAGGTAATATACTGAGCACATCACCTTAGTCACCTTTCCTCTGCTGCCTCCTGCATCCTTCAAGAAAAGCTGCTTTATCTGCTGAAGGGAGTGGACCACAACAGAGCAGGGGGAGATCTCCTAATACAAGAAAAAAAATCTCCTTTGGATTCAGATCTGGCCTCGCAGGAGATATCAGAACACTGGGAATCTATTCCTGTTGTGGGCTTTGCTGGATCCTCAAAGTTCAATTCCCTCCCTTGCTTCCTCAGTTGTTGGGCAGTCAGGAGGACACTTTTCTACAAGGACCATGAGACTTGCAGGTGCAAAGACAGCCATGACATGGCACTGGGCACTAAGTTCTGGGTCCTACCCTACTGGTACTTTGAAGGAGATAAAGCCTGTGAATCCCAGAGTGGGGAAAGGCATTGCTTCTGGTCCCTGTTTCTGAACTGGATTCAAACAGCTTCATATTTTAGAGGCTTCAAAGTGCAAAGGTAGGTTCACAGCCTTCACTCATCCCTTGTTATGGACAGCTTTTTGTACTTTTAGACTGCAACCTGAACAAAGACAGCTGTAGTAAAACACTCAGGCAAGGTTTTTGCTCAAGTACAGCCAGGCAGTCCTAAGCAAAATAGCCCAAATATTTCATTAAAACACTGCATTTTTATTTTATGTCTAGGGCTGGACAAGCATCTGAACATGCATAAAAGTTTAAACTGTTGCCCAGCTTTGGGTGATCAGCCCTATATCCCCCATGAAAGCTACTTTAATCACCACACCACCTGGAAAACTACCCAGCAACAATATTCTTTGCCTTGCTGCCCCACCAGGCTGGACTGTACAGACAAGATATTGATGCAGCAACCTGATGTAATCAAAAGCTATAAAAGGCAAAGCAGTAAATCATTTTGGATGCAACAGTCTGTCTGTGCACTTAGCTGTTTTTTATGTTTTCCAAAACATCCAATAAACAAAATTGCATTTAACCATTAACAGCCACACAGCAATATTCCCTGCAAAGCTTGTGCTCTCACAGTGGGTGGTGGTGGGGAAGGAACATGGCTTGGAAGTAGGTCAAGAAGTGTCCAGAATTAGGAATTACTTTACTCTTTTTTTTTTCCTTTCCAGCAGGTGAGTCATCTGAAACTTCTCACAGTTGAGCACAACTTTTGGAAAAGGTGGCTCTTACTTCTCCTAGCATTAAAGAGTCAACCATATTCTTTACTGAGCTTTCCCACAGTGCTCTTATGACTGACCATCAAGCTCATTCAAAAGACCTAAAATGAGAGATACAGCTCTGAGGGAAGCTTGTGCAAAACTACCGTTACAGAAAGAAAAGGAATGAAGGGTTAGGTCTGTCTCCTACACCACAGGACCATCAACCCTAAAGGGCAAGAGCTGCCTGGGCAGAGGCAGAAATGCTGCTGCAACTTTCCACCTTTTCTCCTGGCAGAGGCTGCCAATCCCCAGAGCTGCAGGTTCATGGAAGCTGAGGAAAAGCACACAAGGGCAGTAGCTAAAGAGCCTCTCTCTGGAGGACCAGGAGGCCAGAGTCCTCTCCACAGCACAGAAGTGGATCATGGTCCCCTTGTTCCTTGGGACTCGGTATTTCAACAAAACCCTTAGAAACACAAAGCCACCTGACAGATTTCAGATACTCTAAAGTGCATTTTTGTTCCAGTCCACGAGATGAGCTTTACTTTTTCTTTGTATCTCAAGACTCCAGTTTCCAAATAAAGAATCAGTCAAGCTATCAGGAGGGTAAATGAGATCAATAATTCCTATCAGCTTTTAAAGTGACTAAAATACAACTGAGAACCTGGAAAGTACAATATATTAGGCAAAAACAGAGGTATTTTCTCATTTTACCTTTGTCTATATTCCTGAGAAGGAGGGGAAGACAAAGCCTCTCTTTACCTACCTGGCCTCAAAAATAAGACAAACTCTGTTGCCTCAGGAGAGAGAAAACCACAGCAGCATCTCAGGCTTCCCTTAAAAATTGTGGCCCACCTGACCAGCCTCCTCCCAGCAGATTCATGGCAGATGAGTGGTGTTGAGACAGCCACATCTGCAGGTGGGTGGTTGGTGGCCAAGTGTCCCTCACAGCTGCAGAGCTAGTTTAACCTACCCCAGCTGAAATTTCCCCCGTTGGCTGACATTTAACTGCCCTGTTTTTCCCAGGATTTATCAAGAAGTCAGGCACTCAAGGTGACTCATCACCAGCTAAGCCGGAGCCAGCAAGAGCTGTCACACTGTGCAGTGCTCTGGCTGCCCAGGGGGGCTGTCAGTAAAGCAGTGACCAGATCCTCCCCTGCCTTCACAACCTGGGCATCGGCAGCGTGTGGCAGGGCAGCACTCGGGTTGGATACACTCCTCCTGTGCACTAGAAGTGTGGATGAGCAGGAGCTTCTCCCTCTGTATTGCAACGGGGCAACGCAGCAAAATTCAGTTTCACCAGGGCACGTAGTGAGCATTCCAACTGGCTTGCATGCAGCTACACCCGGACAAATAGGAAGAAAATCCCTAACTATAATCACCTGTCAAATAGCTTGCCCCTTCCCCCACTCCCTGCCAACATACTCTTTATTTTCAAAGAGTTTGCAGTCTGTTAAGCCTGAGGATAAAGCTGAGCAGGTGGACTGGAGGCAGCAGTACCCACAAAGCCTGGAGCAGGAGGTGGCACGGAGACCCAAAGGAGCAGGGCAGCAAGAGGCCCTGCCGCAGCCTGCTCTGACAGCACGGCCCCGTCCGCACAGCCGGGCTGCGCCCCCGCGGGCCCCCGCTCTGCTGGGGCCAAGGGCCGGCTCGGCCCGCGGGCAGCCCTCACTAGAGGCCAGCAGGATGCATTGATGGATGCATGGATGGATGGATGGATGGATGGGTGCTGCAGAGCCAGCTGGGCCAAAAGGCATCCAGCCCTGCGGGTGCCCGAGAGCAACAAACGGGACAACGCACAGGCCGTGCGTGGGACGGTGCCACCGCCACAGCCCACACAGGGGCCCGCCGAGCGGCCGGCCTACTGAAGCCTTGGCCGTGTGGGCAAAGGGAGGGCTTTGCATTTGGAACTATGCCGAGGGATCCAGGACAGCTCTGCCTGACATTAATATGTTTGGCACGGCATTAAAAAAGAGGAGCAAATGGAATAGGAGGCCAAAGTAGCAGCCTTGATGTAGGACATGAAAGGAGACATTTGCTATCAGATCAGAGACAAGGAGGCGCCTCTGGAAAGAAAAAAATAAAACAACAAAACAACTTGAATGGTTGCTGAACAGCTGTGTGATGGGCAGGAATTTGGAAAGGGCTGCTTCTAATTCAAAGACACACAAACCTGCCTTTCCCTGGCTTATTTCACAGAGGAGTTATGCGGGAAGGAGATGTGGGATGAAGCAGTGTTCAAACAGTGCTACTGAAAGCTGTGGAAGACTGAATTGAGTGCAAAGGATGAACAATAACAATGAAGCAACACAAAGTTTATCACTGGGATCTTTGTACTGAAAAAAAAAAAAAAAAAAAAGCAGTGGAAATTACTCAGTGTGGGCAGGTAATCCTCTACTTGAATAGGGGAGCATTTTTAGGTTTACTGTGAGAACCAGATTAGTCCAACGGCACTGAACATAGTGCTCATTTTGTGGGACAGGATCTTTCCTTCCAGTTTAGGCTGTAGCGAGTGCCTGCTCCAAAGACATATTCTTAGATATATGGTTTGATTCTCCTTAGATACTAGACATACTGTAAATGACACCATTTAATTATTGTTCAAGCTGGTTAGCACTTTAGTACGGAGAAAATAAACTGTAAACAGCTTGTTGCTGAAAAAACGAGGGTATGCACCAGCCATGATGCAGTCCAAGAATCAAAGAAAAATCTTCATAAAACTACACAAACCACCCAGAATCAGTCCTTTCACCACGGAAATGAAAAGGTCTGAGAGAGCACAGCAAAGATTTCATTAGCCATAGCCATGCCACCATGGAGAAGGCAGCATCCAGATACCACTGGGGAATACGGTTCTGCAGATAAAGGGAAGTCTCCAGCACTGGAGTTGCCTAGGGGAAAGCTCCTAGGGGACATGAGATTTTAAACCTGGAAGCATCTGCATAGACAAGTGACATTCGACAGCAAGAACTGGATAGAGTCAGGTCCCAAATGTTGAGTTATGGGAGCAATCAGCCTGTGGTACAAGGCATTTTGGAACACAGCTAGCTTTCAGTAACTTAGGATGTTAAAATTAATATCTTATATTTTTAACTGATCTACACTATTTCAAGCAGAAATTTTTGAGCCTGAGGCAGGGATTACTCAATGTGTTTAGACAGTGTGGCTTGTGTAAGAAGGCAGCCTGGAGGAGGTACAACACTTCCAAGGTTTTGTGACAATGCCAATATCAGAAGAGAAGACTTCAGAAGAGAGAACTTCTGACAACCCCTGCTATTTGTTTGCACAGCACACACACAGGAAGATATCTCGTTCAGCTCTGCTCAGGTGGTTGCACATATTTCTGCCCCTGCAGTGTGAGCAGAGGAAGAGCTGCCCACAGGAACCATGCAGTTGCCTACCACCACATCCCACCTGCAGTAACACCTTGAGGAGCCCAAAGGGGAAGATGGTGGTGCAAGAGGCATCACAAAGCATCAGGTCCAGTCTGGGCAAGGAAGAAAAAAGCAGAGAAGAAGCGAATATAATTAAAGGGTTTAAAAACCCAAAACCAAACCAACAAACAAACAAAAACAAAACAAAACAAACCCAAACAAAAGAAAAAAAAGCAAAGCATACCTTTTCTGAGCTGTTGTGGCAAATTGTTCTGGGAAAAGCAGTGCAAATGATTAGAAGATAAGGAAAAAGTACCCTCCCCCCCTTGTATTTAAAAAACACGTAAACACTAGATGGGTTTTAGCTCCTTAATCTGCATTCTCCATCTTTACAAATACAGGTCATGCAGATAAAACAAAAAGGTAAGAGGGGTGACAATGGACAGCAGTGAGCACCACCAAAGTACACTCCTTTCCTTAGGAGCAATATAGCTTTCCTCTGACTGCTCTCATACCATACCCAAAGCTTTCCAAAATCACAGAGGGACTAGGGAACCTCTCCCTCTGAAAAGCACTGTTGGGAGACACCAGCATGTAGGAGCTGATGGATGAAGGCCACGGCCTGTGACTGTTACTGGTTAAGACCCATTCCTACATGGGAGCTCCTTGCTTGCTGCTGTCTGGGTACCCAAGCAAAATGGTCTTCCTGGGCTCATTCTGCAGATGGGTGTCTCCAGGAGGAGGCTGTGGTCACAGTGCCCAGTCAGCCCTCTTTGTTCTGAGCCTTCAATGCTGGTTTAACCACAAAGGAGGCACAGCTTGCCCTGCCCCAGTGCTGTCCCCTGGAATGCTGACAGAACTGAGAGAAACCACTGGCAGGGGAGGTGCACAAGGACTTCGGGCTGCAACACCATGGAGTCCTTAGCCAGGTTGCAGTTCTGGGACACAACCCTGCCAGCAGCTTGGCTGAGGGCAACCATGGCTGCAAGTTCCTTCCCAACCCACCCACAGAGGGAAAGATGCCTCAAATAAAGACTTTGAGTTGGAGGACAGCCAGGATTTGGCCCTGTGCAACATTTAAATAAGCTTCTTCAGCTATATTTGGACCTCTGAAATACTCCCATGGTTTGAGGTGGTTTCCCAGAACAATGAAGTGTTCCTATGGGTCTGTATGCTTTGTCCCTCCTCCTGTCTCCCTAACACTCAGATCCCAGCTGGAAACATTGCCCAGGCAGAAAAAGACAAGAACACAAGTAACTTGCCTGTGGTTTTAGGGAAATGGAAGCAGGACAGCAAGCCCCAACCCTACAATGGTTATCTTTGAGTGCATAATTCTTAATTGTATACTTAAGCAAAGCCTAGAGTAATTTAGTAAGTTAAGCATGTAATTCCACTTTAACTGATGGGTGAGTCCCTAAAGCAAATGCTTATGTGTACACAGGGCTGCTCCCTAACTCAGCCAAGACTCACTGGGGAGCCAGAGAGGCCTCACTTGGGTGGCACTGGGGATGCTTCAGCAAGGCACCATACTGATGTGCACACAAGTGGATGACAAAGCCATGCCCCCAATTTATACCATGAGCTCAAGTCACCAAGAGAGCAACTCTGGATGAAAATAAGCCACTTTTACTGGAAGAAGGGAGGTGGGGGGACAGATGCAGGCTGAGGAAGGCTATCCAGTCCCATTCATACACTGCAGTGGGCAGCCCTAAAGCCTCCCCACAAACTCTGCACCTCTCCACCTGCTAGCATGGCTCCAGCAGCAGCTCCAGGGGCAGCACAGAGATTGGGGGACCACGCTGCTGCCCAGCCCAGCTCCCTCCACTGGTGCCTGCTTGCTGGACTCGTGGCCTGGCTGCTCTCTGGGAGTCTCCATACTCTTAGCATGAAGTTTCCATTTCTACCTTCAGTCAAGTCATGAAGCAGTATATCAAGTGAAAATATACAAGAAAGAGGAGAAAGTCAGCACTATGGCTTAATTAATCTTATGGGTGGCTGCCATGCAGCAGGAGGAAGTGTAAACATGAAACCAAAGTCTTGGCAGGCTGCAGAAACAACACAATTCTGCTGCCAGTACAGTGGAGAAGGGATTTAATACAATACACTAGGGAAGAAGTGGTGGGAGGAAGGGGGAAGAGATGAGGATTGCCTGACACTTTTAGGTACCTAAAGGAAGCTCTGTGACAATAGGGACTGTTTAAAGGATTACAGCACTAATTGCACATCCACATTGTTCAGTAAGGAAGGTCACAAGAGCCACAGATGACACCTTCACCAAAGCACAGAGAAGTGCAGTGAATGGACACATGCCTGGGCATGTGGCAGCCACCCTCCTGAAGCACTTGTATCCCTCATGCTTCTTTACCTTGCAGGGGCAAATTCCCAGCACTGAATAATGTGCTCAAAGCAAGTGCCAACCACTCCTCTAATTATCACAGCTGGTGCCCCCGTTTCCCTGCCAAAGCTGAGCCAGGGGGCAGAGAGTGAACAGATACAAGAGACCTCTAAGCACTTGAACTGCCTGCTAACAGCACCAAGGAATTTATCCACTGCAGAGGATCGTTGCTCTGGGAAGTGTGAACTAGGTTTTGTCTTCTTACCTGTGTATGAAGGCTAGACAAAGGTTAGGAATAAGAAGGAATTACTCCCTTTTCCTTGATGTAGCAGACAGGATGTGTCTAACTACAAGTGGAGACACTGACAGACTTTTTCTACCTCCTTAGAAAGTAAGGAACAATTTCATTCAAGACCAACATCACTAATTTCTCCAAGGCCAACAGTCAGTTCAAACTAGACAGCACAAATGCTCATTGGCATTTCAGAGGTGAACAGCAAGTAAACACTCATAGCTGAACAGATATTCTGCTCTCTTCTTTGTGTTAGATATGATTTTTTCATAGGCAAAAGAAAATGTAAAAGAAAAAGTCGTTGCTAAGTAGCTTCCATCAAGGCACGTAACATCACCTTGCCAGGACTGCCAACCCTCTGGGCAGGAAACTGGGTGAACATCCCAAAGCATGTTTCATGTTCTGGGTTTTATTCCAGCTGGATACAGTTTGGAGGGTAGAATCACCTAGGAAGAGATGCATGAGGAGATAACCAGCAGAGATGCATGATGGAGGAAGCCACATAAAACTGGAAGGAGGAGCTGGAAGGGGGAGGAAGCGTGCAGCAGGCAGGAGATGGGTCTGTCCCGGCCAGCACAAATATCACTCAGTGAATGTGTGACTCAGTCAATCCACCCTGAGCTTGACATTTCTCTTGGTAGAAGATGTCCTCTCCCCACTTTCTCCGGTCTAATGCACTGATGCTTTCATTTCAAAAGGTGACATGATTACAAGGAATGCTAAAAATACACATGGGCTTTCATTCCACTCCCCCGTCACTGGTGGAACAAAATTTCCACTTTCCTGTTAGCCACAAACAGTGATTTAATCTGAAAGGCATGTGGGGGAACAAGACCTCTGCTTTATTTTCATTATCTCCTCCTTTTATGCAACACCATCAACCAAGGCTCAGACTTAGGAGTCCAGTCTAGTTGTTTGGATGACCATTAGTTAGCACTCTCTCAGTCCAGCCAAAGGAGAGAGAACCTTTCTCCTGCCCATCCTTCAATCTTCCAGCCCTTCAGCATGATTAAAGGGCACCCTAGTCCATTAGCATCCAAACTGCCCTTGCTATTGTCCACCTCTGCTACTCTCCGAGGTCCTCACAGCCCCTTCCTTGCAGTAAGGCTGAGGATACAGCAGACACACAGAGCCCAGCTTCATCACACGTGCAGCAGCCAGACACTCCCCTAGAATACAAGCCTCCCAGTAGCTGGGCTCCATAGAAGTCCTGCCAGCCCCCTGACATCCCTAGGAATGTCAGTCCACAAGCTGGCTAAGTAGTCCTTCCTGAGGGAATAGGGCACATGGATGCATAGATCAGGTGCTTCAAGATTCATTCCAGACCAGAGATGAATGCCCAATCAGTCTCTCCTGCACAAAGCCAGCTGAGCATTTAAAACCAAAAGCGTTAAAGAATACAAAGAGTTAACTACACAAACATTAAACTTTCCGTGCTGCAAATGCTCAATGCACTTGTGATTCTTTGGGTAAAAAAAATTTTAAAATTGGCCCATGGATGATATCAGACAGACTTTTTGCAGAGGAAATCTTATAAAGGATGGGAAAAAATTTAATAAAATTACAGTTTATTCATATAACATTAGGTCACTATAAACTTTATCTAGCTTTAAATGCTTTTATGTAACATCTGAAATTTGTTGGGGTTTTTTTTGTTTTGTTTTGTGGTTTGAAAGACATATCAAAATACTAAGTTATGGTAATTCCTGCTTATGCATTAGGTATTCAAAACAGAAGCCTTAATTGCAAGCTGCAAATGCTATAAATGGCAGGCAATGAATCTCAACAACAGGGGATCAAAAGGAAAGAATACCCAGTAACATGGTTGTTTTTATCTAAAACCAGGACACATTAGTCTGGTACAAGATCTCAGTTGTTAGAGGGAAAATTTTCTCCTCAAGTGACAGATTCTATTAAATACTTCTGTATTAGGACAATTAAGAAAATACAAACATTTCTACTCAGGATCACTGTCAGTATCCCACAACTCAGAGACTGACATTGGCTTTTCTTTGTCTTTTCAAAAGAAAATGTCTTTATGTCTCTGACTTGTACAGACAAAAGCACAGGAATATTGAAACGTACTTGTTTAAATACACACTCCAAAATTTTCAAAATGTCATAGAAGAAAAGGGCAACTGAAAGCATTTTTTGTTGTCCCCAAATTTTTGATTCTCTTAAAATCAGACATGTACTCTTACACATGAGAAAAGCTTTTTGAGGTGGACATTTTGTAGCAGCACATAAGCCTCTTATAACAACTTCATAGTGAAGACATCTTTATGTACAAACTCAGCACGTTACTTTATGTTGCAGTTATTGATCAAGAGATCATTTAAGTATAGAATTTGTATTAAGGGCTAAGGAATCGCTCCTTTGGGAACACAGAAGCAAGTTCCTTAGTAAAATCAGAAACAAGAATTCTCTCTACAGAAAAATTAAGCAGAAAGAAGATGACCTTTTACTTCAACTACAGGATATAAGAATTCATTACTTTAAGAGATAATTTTATTTAAAGAACTTTCACGTGTGCTTGAACCAACTGAAACAGTTTTTTAGCTCCTACGAAACAAAGTCAAAAGTGAACCGACTGTATAATATGTGTGTGTGTACATACATAAATAAAAACGAAGAGAGTTTCAAAAAGCTCCGAAGACATTCTGCGGGGCTGCTGCCACAAGGACGGCACAGCTGCACCCCACCCCCTGAACAGGCTGCTTGTCTGAGCGCTGCCAGGAGCCAGGCACCGAGCTGCAGCACCAGTGAGACTGGCAGAGCGCTGCCAGGCCCTTCCTGCACGGCATATTCATCCCATTCCTACAGAAATGCAGTGTCCCCCGCCACCGAGCAGTGCCCTTCCTGCGCACAGGGTCACTGCTCTGCCTCCACCAGAACACGACCCCGTCGTGCCCAAGGCTCTGCACCGAGCCAGCAGTGCAAGGCAGCAGCTCTCCCAGCTCAGCTCTATTCCCTGACAAGGAGATATTCCCTGGCCTCGCCATCAGGCGGGCAGGCGGGCCGCAGGCTAGTGTGACACTTCTCTATTCAGCTTCTAATGGGATAATGAAGTGCGATTTCAGGTAGTAACAGCTCCTACTCCACATCGCAGGCCTGAGGCCATGTACTCACAGAAGAAAGAAGCTATCCTGGGTAAACAGATTTCAATTGGACTGAAAATTTTCGGTGTTCATTCACCGATTTGCTTTGGGAAAGCTTTTTCGTTGGCTTCCCTGCCATTATCGATCCAAACTTCTGATAATTATTTGGAACACAGCTAAGATTTGCACAGATGCTGCAGTTATCTGGGACTCACCAACTGGTAAGTGAGGTTCTCCCATCAGAGAACTCGTCGGATTAATTACACTGGAGCAAGGCTCACTGCCATGCACAGAAATGAGGGCTTTCCTATCCCCTAAGGAGAGCCCAAATGCTCCTAGGTCTGCTCAAAGCTCTTCAAAGAGACAGAAAGAGAGACAGAGATTGCCTTCAAATTAACTGTGGCTTATTAGTTGTTTCTACCTTTTCCTTTTTTAGTAACAAACCAGTCATAATTATTAATCATGACTGTTTTGAGTGAATCTAATTGCAGTGTTCCCTAAAGCATAGCAACACTCCCTCCACACCCAGCCAACCAAAATAGAAAAATCACATCCCAAAAATAGCAGCAAGGGATAGCGAACAAAACCTGGCCTCCAACAATTTGTGTCATTCGACCAGACAGATCTTTGAGACAAAAATCAGCTGAGAGACTAACACTCTGGAAGATATTGCAGCCTTCCTATAAAAGCCAGCCAGAGGGTTTTTGCAGCAGAAATCCTTTATATCCCTCTCTATGCAAAGGGCTGGCTGGTGCTGACCCAGAAAGTGGCCTTGGAGGGCACATGGCCAGCCCTCCCTAGGTGAAAGGCAAATTCCCAGCATCCTACACATACCTCCTCTACACAGGACAGCTGCAGAGACAAAGGTGGAGTTTTTAAATGATCTCTACCGACACAAAGACTGGAAGACATCCTATAGTTACTGTGTTTGATGTAGGAATGCTGGAGTGAAATGCCTTTAATTGAGTTACACACAAGGTTCCACTATAATATTTTATGGTCTCTTCTAGAAATAATATATTTTATTTCTGGTTCCACAAGTGAGTTGGGGAAAAACACAAAACATAACAAACCATCCAGATCAAGTTAATAGATCTGTGTATAAAAGCCAGGATTAGATAAGATTTTCAGGCACAAAGTCTGGCTGGCAATTACTGTGTCCCTTGTGAATACTTAGCTCTGGATTTAGGAAGTTTACAAACCTAGACAGATACAAATATATTACCACAGTATTTTAAGGTCTTCCTAAATCACAGATGTTTTTGCCTGGCCCCTGAACCCCACTCATGCAATGGTGAAAAGCTCTCAAAGGACTTACCTGTGGTTATCTTCCAAAAATGTTGGGGTTATATATCCTCAAAGCATTAAAGCAGTCTTTAAAAAGTAAAGACTCTTCTCTTGCAGATAAACGTTTTTAGTGGCTTTCAACAGAGGGGACTCAAACAACACTACAATTTCTTCCACCCTGGAGCATTGAGACCCACCTGCCTTTTGAAACAGAAGTAATTCAGGGCAATGCATTTCAGCTGTACTTGCAAGGCACCTTAAACAAAACTTGACTTCTAAAAGCTGCCAGGTCTCTTAAAGAGCAGGAATGATCGCAGTTACAGATGGGTAAAAGTTAGGAGGTCACTGAGCCCAGCCTGCTGCCAGGCCAGACAGAGTCCCCAAAGGCAGTACAAGCCAAGACTTCAACTGGTACCACAACTGATCTTAGCCAAAAAGGTCAAGAAGTGATGGTGGGGAGGGGGCTGAGGACAAAAGTGACTTACAGCTGTCTCTATGTCCTCTGCAGAGGAGATGCAGGCAAACCTCTCTGGAATAATGCTTAGAATTTATCATGTTAGGCAGATGGTATTTGACTTGCTGCTCTTAATACCTCATCCTGAAAGGTCTGTTGCAGTTATCTACTGTAATAATAATGCTGTTTTGCATGTTGCAAGACACCTGAAGCAGCATCAATCAAGTAGTCCCACAGGGCCAGTTTGCTGACACTCTGTTTGTGCCCTTGCTGTACACAAGGTTATCTTTAATGGCAGAAAGTATTTTTTATTGCTCCCTGATGACCTAAGAGGAGGCTGTGGATCCTCTGACCTTATTGCCCATACAACATGAGCTTTGGCTGAAGGATGGTCTAAGCAAAACTTTGCTTTTGAAGTAGGAAAGATATATTTCCTTATCTTATTTCATCCAGCAGACAGGACTGCATTCATTCCTGCCTATAATATGACTTACCCTTGTCCGTGCAAAATTTTCCAGATTTTGTCAGAAAGGTAGCTTACATACCTTGCCTCTGTACTAGGTAATGCTGGGATTGCAATTTCTATATAAACATCAGTGTGACACACTAAGGTATTTATTGATCATTGTAATAAGAATTTACTGAGAGAATATTTTTCTAAGCTGTCAAGAAACATCAAATTTTCAAAAGAAAGAAGGAACAATATTTTTTTTAAAAATGGCAATATCAGAGCTGCCCAAATTTTCAAACTCATTCACAGCTGGTAATCATGTTACCAGAGAGTCAAGGGAGACAGCCCAAAAGCATTTTCAGAGGTACACAGGCCTTTGCTGTTTTTGCAAGCACTCATCCCAAAGTTTGGCCTTAACATCTATGAAAGCCAAACAAGGAGACTTCTTGGGATCCAGCTCACCCAAAGTAAGACTTATAAAGGCAAAGTGATCAAAAGTCATCACTCAAGTGCTTTCCAAGATCAGTGGAAGGGGGGAAGCAGCAGAGCACAGTTCAGCACCCACCTTGGCAGACATCTACCCCCAAATGAGATGATCCCTGCACCAGGCAATGTAAACATTTGCACAGACACTTGACTTCTATGAAGCTACTACACATCGGTGGGAAAATGAAGTCTCTGCTGTGCAACCTGGGCAGGCAATCACTGTACAGAGCCAGCTCCTGCTAAGCCAACCATGCTCATCTCTCAGAGGTGATCCCTGCAGGTCCCCACCTTGGCAGGGCATTGATGATGAAGGGTCACTATTCTCCAGATCTCCATGGTATGTGTACAGAGAGGAAAATGCATTATTTGGGGCTGCCTAAATATGTGGTTTTCTACGTACACATATATTTGATATATAATGCAGGCCCTCTGAAAAACAGCTTTACAGTCATATGACAACCCATAAGAGATTATGGGTTTAAGGTATTATGTATTTTCCAAATTTCAGATCTTCTGTTACACCCCTTATGCAAAGAAAGCAGAGTTGTGAATCCTCCAAGGGCAAAAGAAACTTCTCCAAGGACAAAAGAACAAGGCACACAGACACCTTCATTGACTGCTGCAGAAGTTCCTAGATTACAGCATCTCCAGGCAGAGAGTACAGAACTAACACCTGTTCTCCTCCTCGTTTCTTGGCGTTACCTGAACACACAGAAAGGGAAATACACAAAGACTGTATGGAGTACCTGGCTGTTAAAGTGGATAGTGCACACCAGTGACAGAGCTTTTAAGATAATGAGCAGTGTGTGTGAGAAAAATGGACCTGTCAGGTAACACTGCACAAGCCTGTGTAGCTTCAAGGGACAAAGACTGCTCAATTTTTAATTTCTCTTGTGAATAATTCATTACAGTGCTAAGAAATCTTCTTGAATAGATGAAAGATAGGAGATAAAGGTCTCCTTCTCCTATTCATATTCCAAATCACTGCCCAGCCAACTCAGTCTGTCCATACAAAGTACAAGTTTCCATATCCAGCTTTTTCTGGCAAAGTCAGAAACTTCAGCCCACTTAAAAATGGACATGTTCTATGCTGGTCCTGGAAGAGACCACACTAAAATTCAAACATTCAAAGAAATATTTAAGATGTTTCAGTTTCTGATTATTTAAAATATAGGGGGCGTTACATTAACAAAAACACACTGTGAATATTCCCAGCTGTTTCTCTGCAATGACTTCTCTAAGCCAAGCTGCAAAACACTATCTATCATAACTCTCTTTTAAATCTTCCAAAAAAACCCCATATCAGGGCTAGGGTGAACTTAAAAAAATTTGATCAAACTGTATTCAAGTTCATCTTGATTTAAGGGGTGATAAAAACAAGACCTACAATTTTTGCTATTATTCCAGCATAGCCAGTTAAGATGTTTGTACTTCACAGGGAGCACTCAGCCCAAAGGCCTGTTACAGGAAATGTGCAATCTCAGATTTTTGTGCTGAAAATATGTGTTTATCTTTAATAACATCTTTAATTGCATCTGAGTCAGGATGTTTGCAAGGCAAAAGAGCATCTGTGGTGGTGGGGTGGATAACCAAATAATGGTGAGACATAAGTCCTGAACTGTATGGACTGTAGACACTTCAAATACAAATGAACATGAGTAGGACTGAAGTACTTCCATCTTTGATTGCCAATTTGTTGCTAGACAGGTAACTTAAAATTATGGAAACCCTGAAGCATGTAATCAGCAGTGATGTCTTTTTATACACTGGGAAGAATCTTGCATTTCTTCTTAATGTATCCTGACATATGAGCATGCTGTTTGAATATCTAAGTGACATAATTTAACAGGAACTGAACAAATAAATTTAGGCTGTGGAATTAGCAAAAGCATGGAGGAAAAGGAACTAGTTTTCGAGGAAACTTCATCAGTTGGTGTTAAACTTACACTGTCATTACCTGGCATAGCAGAATATTGAATGCAATATGGGGTAGGTCTTTTCTTACGAGTTACTGAGCAGTGAGGTGCTCTGTTGAATTGCAAGAGTGCCACTTTCTGAATGCAGGTGTGCACATCTGGTGAGGAGAAGGCTGGCACGCCCAGCCACAAGGGTGTGCAGTCACATCCTCGTCAGTAAAGAGCATCAGCACTCACCAACTTACTGAGAAACTGACTGGTGAACCCTGAAAAAAGATCTTTTACAATGTTTTTTTTAAATCTGCTTGATTGACATTTTGCAATCTGTTCATTGAGAAAGGCCTATTTTTGATAGATTTACTCTTATTGAGAACACTTTCTGTGAAAAGTTTTGAAAACTGTTGAAGCATTTTGTGCTGTCAATCTTTTAAGTCAAAACTACATTTTTAAGATCAGTGGTGGTTTTTCATTGCCAGACTTAAGGTATCTGACAAAGAAGAATCAAGAATGGAAAAATATGAAAAACAAAATGAAACATTGTACTTCATCCAAATGAAAGTATTTCTAAAACCACTAACTTGCAAAATATTATATCTGACTTTTCATTTGGACCTGAGTATTTTTTGAGCTCAGACATTTTTCCTGAGACAAAAATAATTTTCCTTTCTATTCTATCCAGAGGGACCAGTCAGAAAAAAAAATAGTTTTCTATTACTATTTTTGTCCCTAAGCATTTTTGCTTTCCGTATTTCTTTTCTTTTTTTCTTTTTTTTTTTTCTTTTTTTTTATACTTTCCTTCCTTTCCTTTCTTAAAATGCTCTATCTACTGAAAAACAGAAGAAAATTGAGTCTGGAACTCAAGATTCTTTGCTCTTGCTCTCCTCTTTCCCTCTGTTTATTCAGAAGGAGTAAGAAAAGAGCTATATTAAGCTGAAATTTTATTCTGCTGTTTTCTGTTGAACAAAAGATAGTCCACTAAAGCAACTAAATCACAGATAACACTTCTCTGGGCAACATTATTAGGAACTGACAGCTGGAGATAGATGAAGATTTCATCTTTTAAAGAAAAAAGTACATTTAATTTCCTTTGTACATAAAATAGAGAGCACAGCATTGTGTATCTGAAGATAAAAAGAGATCCCAGTGTATGCTGGGTGCCGTCCTTACAGAGATGTAATACTGGTCTCTGTTCTGAGCTTACATTGAGCTTTAAATTCAAATTCATTTAGAAACAACTATTCTTCATTTCATGGTAGGCAGTGAACTTTAAAAAAAGAAGGTGACATTTTACAGCTAGTTCCGTTAGAAAAGAACAGCTCATAGAATGAATTGTTACCTTTTGGGAGGAACACTGGAAGACAGGACAGAAAGAAGAGGGAGAATGATCTGTAAGGCAGAGAGATGGGTTTGCCCCTGGTCCTCAAGGGATCATCCTGGGAGCCATAAGGCCTCCTTGAGGTTGATACCATAATGGACTTGGTACTGAACACACACAATGGAGTTGGTATTGAACATCAAGGATCTCATCAACTACCTTGAAACAGACATGCTAAAAAGCTATGGTCATTTTTTCCACCAGCTGAGGCACATCATGCCAGGCTCCAAACATGCCAGGTGAAAGGGAATGGATTTCTTCTACAGAGGCACTGGCCTGTAGAAATGTATAGTACACCCTTATTTCTGGGGGACTTTTTTGATGTGGTTTTTTTTTTTCCTTTCTCAAGGAACTTGTGACTATGACACATATACTATTCATATTTGCAATGTATAAACATATTTCATATGTCCTTTCTGCAGCACTACCCCCTGTTGCTTTGGTTGCATTTGATTTTAACACGTCCCAGGCAGCATGGAAACACTGAGGGTGAAACTTTGCCTGTGTTAAGCAAGGCAGTTACACATGTAGTTAAACACATGCTTAACAAGAAAATACGGTCAGTCTGATTCCAGTGGTATGAAAGACTACTTTTAGCTCCTGGGGAGAGTACAAGTTTTAAGAAAAACATCTGTATGGAGCTTTTGTTTCTAAGTCTAGAGACCATTTGTGTGTTGGCTGGGTCTGGTTGCAAGTCCTTGTAAGAAATGAAGGCTTAACACTAAGCAATTACCTTCCTTCGATTAAAGGCTTCTACTCAGCTAGTCTAAAATAAGAGTGGAAATTTTTTTGTGAACCTTACTCCACTGAAGGATGAAAGGTGGTTTTCCACTGAAAACACTGGCAATAAGCAGCCCTTCTAACCATAAAAGCTTTAAGGAAAATTCTTTGACCATCTTAATGTAAAAATAGTTATTCTGCTTTCCTAAGATGTCAAATCATGGCTTTTTTTTTTTTTTTTTTTCCAAGTGGACATAGTTTGTAGCAAAGGATAATATTAGGTTCTCCCATTTCTTGCAGAAATAAGTGCCTCTGGAAAACACAGAATATAAAATGAAACTTGCCCTGGATTCAACTGGAAATGCAAACATAGCAAGTCAGAGCAAATGCAAGATCATCAAGAAGTACAACAGCCTGTGTAGTCATGTCACAGGATGAAAACTACTGTTTTGAGTTCCACCCATATAAAGGCAACCAAAGTGAAACATGAAGTGTCCATGTAAAACATCCAATGAACACTGACCTTCAAATTTCTCTAAATTTGCTGCTTCTCTGTGAAGAAATGAATTTCTTCCTTTGCTTTTTGGGACTGGTCCCAGCTGATGATGGGATAGACTTAAGTTGCTTTTCAGAAGTTTCTGCATTCTATATTCTGATCTAAAACTTCCATCACTCATGTCTTTATTACACCATGACCTATCTTTTTTGGGTACTGGACCCTTTTTCAAGACCTTGGAAGATCACTATGAGCAAGATTGCTCTCTGCATTCTAATTCTGTAAGCTTTTAACATCCAACTGCTCCTCCAGATGTATCTAGGAACTTCAAAATTCAACTGCTGTGCTATTCAGTAGTTTTGAAAGCTTTTTTGCACCACAGCAGCTACAGCTCTTACTAAGGCTCTCCTTCATCTGTTACAGCTGAACTGAGATATTGAGCACTTTGGGTCACCCATGCATCTGCATATTCAAAGTACAGCAGGAAAACAACTCTCAGTAAGTAGGGTCCACAGGGCAGATCTCACACAGAGGTCTGGGCAGCATTTTGAGCTGCAGACAGCTGCCACCAGGAACCATGGAGGCAGATACCCACGAATCTGTGGTGCTATGCTGACCTCTCCTTGTCCCTGGAGACAGCTGCCCCAGATTTCCTCCAATTCTATGGCCTGCTGCTTTTCTTGTTATGGAAGATCCCAAAGACCAAACTTGCTACAGTTTCTAGGAGAGAGATAAACACTATCTCCTTTACTGTCAGAACAGAGATTTTGATTTTTCAGCCCACATACACACAGACACCTAGCCAGGCTTGCTTCTTTTATTTCTAATTTCAGCAACATGATTAGAAGATCTGGTTTCTTCAGTCCTCTCTTTTACCTTTGCAATACTGAACACTTCTGACTAAAGCCTTTTTTTCATTCTCCTCAGACCTGCATATGCCAGTTACCAAAGAAGATGCAAAAATGTCAGTGTGTCAGTCTGACAATTATACTTAATTACCTCTGACCCCCTCTACTCACAGACTTTTAGAATTATGATTCAGGAGCTGAACAAAGTTGTCTTCAGGAGCCTTAGATAACTACAAGTGCTCTAACTGGGGTTCAAAAGGATAGTTCAAATAAGGAGCCAGACTGGGCATGAATTCTGAACTAACTGAAGTTTGCATCTCCTGCTACTTTTACAAACTGTAATTCTCCACATTTCTAAAGTGCCTTCTACTCTAGGTTGCATGACAACTTAAGAGACTTAATTGGCTCTCAACATGCCTTTCAAAAGTATTATTTCCAATTCAATGGGTAAGAAAAGCATAGCATAATATATCAAGCCATTGTTCAAGTGCATGGCAATAAAGATGAATTGCTGGAATAGCCCTTCCCATTTTATGAAAAGTACAGCTTCTGTACAGCTATTGTTGGTTTGGCATTTTTTATAATTCATAAATGAGTCAACATTAAAAAAAATATTAAAATAAGTCATCATTAAAAATATAGTGAGTTTTTATTTTAGTGGACAATCAATATATAAAGGCTGTCTTCTAAAATGGAAGTTGAAGAGAAGGGCAAGTTGGAAAGTTTTCCAGCTGCATATAATTTTTTCTCAGAGATGCTAAGATAAATCCATTGCTTTCCAGAGGGGCCACTTCAAAGGTAGTTACACATATGCCCTCAGAAACTATAGGATTTAGTGCCTAAGAAAAAGGAAAGATGGGGGGACCCTACAACCAGCAAACTAAGACTGGGTCCTAAGTCAGAACACAAGAAATTGCTCCATGTAAGTAATTATTTACAACTACATTCCAAACCTGCTGAAATAAGATGACCATTCCCAAAACAGTCTTTGCAGAATATCAAATTACTAAAAATACACAGAGTATTTCAGTGAGTATTTTGCTCATCAAGAAAACAGATAAGGGCTTCATGTAAGAGAAATATCTTTGCTTCTTCCTGTGGAGAAAGGGGCTGCTTCTCCTCCACATGCTGTTCTTAAAAAGCCACGTGTTTATTTCAGGAGCAGCGCTGCTCCATACTGTGAGCCATCGTGCCAGCCTGGGAGCTGAGCACGCCTCTCCACAGCAAAGCTGTGACAGCTTCCCATCTCCTTCAGTCAAAGCAGGGAAAAGGAAGATGTGCATCCTCTCAAAAAGGCAGTGAATTTGCAGAGTCCACACCCGTAGGGAATGTAAAGATGTATTTCCAATGGTCTAGCTCTCACTGTAACAGTAGCAGTGATGCAGCAAGAGTCCTGAGAGAACACGGTCAGCGTAGCCAAAGCACTGATGTCCTTTGAGTTATCAATCTTACAGTCAGTGGAACTGCACCTGAACTTAAATTTAAGAGTTGAAAAAGTTCTTAGCAAGTCATGGAGCATTAATTCCCCTTATTTGTCGTATTTATATTTTATTTGCCTAATGACAAAACAATTAAACCAACTTCCTCCTTGTCTAGGTCTAGCACAGCTTAATGCCTTTATAATCTAGCTTTTCACTGGTTTCCTTATAGCATTTATTATTACCTACTCTTGCATTCCTCTTATTCCTCTCCTGGGTGGTTTAATTTGTTCATACTTCGATTTAGAAGCAGAGATATCTATGACATTGAACAGGAAAATACACAAACACACAGCTCCAACTTTGTTCCACATTTCATCCAACACTTTCTAATGGTTTTCACAACTCTATCAGAAGAAAACATGCACAAAACATGCCCAAGATATTTGATGTGATGCTTTATGAAATCCTTTATAACTCCCTAAAAATCAACGTTAATTCTTCCTCATGAGTGAAAGACTGTGCCTCACCACTGGCAGTCTAAAGAAAATGAAGTGCTGAGACAAGATTTACATGAGGGCAAGGAGGCTACCCTACAAAAGTGTCCAAAAGGACATTCAGATTACATTTGACACATCCTGCAGAGGGGAGTAAGGCCACACCTTTTCCAAAAACAGTTCAAAAAGGATTTACATAGAGGTGTCACTGAGAGTTTTGAAATGAGACTCTGCTGTTAATGTGTCCTCTAGTGCTCCATTCTTCTGATGAGGAGTTTCACAAGTCTGTTGCAACATTTTACCAAAAGCTTCATTTCATTTGAAAAATTGAGCAGGTGCTTCTTCATTGAACTCTCTCAGCAGAAGGGTCCTGAATGTTAGCACAATGTCCTCTAACAGCAAGGATTTAGCACACAAAGACAAATATAAAAAGACAAACATTTCAGAAGAATTGATTGGAACATAAAAATTTCTACGCACATGCACAAATATACATGTAAGATGAGCTTTGCCACTATGTAGTGGTTCAAGAAGATTCTGCTACAATATTTACTCACAGAGAAGCAGTACAACTCTTTGCAAGGAAGAGTTCTTCCAATTTAAACTGAGAGGTTCCAGAGCAGAGGTCCAGCCTGCATGAAAGTACTGATAAACTAATCACAGAAATTTAACCACAGCTAAACAAATGTTATTTGACCAATTATCAGCTGACACTCAGTACATGTCTTTAAGCAGTCCCTGTAAATGAAACACAAGAATATTATTTAGACAAAATTGGACTCATTGTTCTGAACAGCTCATATGCCTGCAGAGTCCCTTCCAAGCTAAAGAGCCTGAAGTCATGCAGGGGCTCCCTGAAGCAGCACTTATCTGGTCACACACATCTAGATGACAGCACTGTTGTTCTCATTAGGATGACAACTTCTGGTACTGACAAGGGACTCTTGAAATGTTATTCCTTGCTGAAGCAGTTTTGAATGTTAGAGACTGAAAAACAATGGGATATTCTCAATAGAATAATCAGCTTTTTTTAATTGAAAATTCACATATACAGCCTGTGGTACTCTACACAAATTAATGCAAACAAAGAGCTTCATATAATACAGTGCCTTTTGGACTGATCTCACAGTTACTTATATATACACCAGCTGAATTGTTCAGTGCAAATGCTTCCATATCTGTTCCTGATACTGGATTAAAAATTAAGACAGCCTGAGACTTTTTTTTCCCAGAGGCACCAAAGGTGGCTTTCCCAGTCACTCTGTCTTGAGACGGAGAGCCTCCCGCCGTTGTTTCTGAACCGTCTTGGAATCTTCCCACAGACTGGGTCCTCTGATGTTCTCCCAGTTATCCAAGTTAGATTTATCCAGCTTCTGCAGACAAACAGCAAAAATAACAAGGTCACCTTGATGGATCCATGATTTAAAGTACATATGATTGCAAATTGATTTTTTTTTTTTTTTACAAGAAACTCAATATCACCATTGCATTGATGAACTTTCATCTACCCATGAGAAGTTCAACAAGAAGAAAAACCTAGTAGTTATTCATATAGCTACATAAATTACTAAAACAGGCATTACTGCATCTGCTTGTCAGCAGGTAAGTAACATTCAAGGACAGGAAGCACTGCAACATCTGAGCAAGACTGAAGATACCTTGTATTCACTTTTTCTCCTCTCACCTTGTTTTCCAGATCTGTTCTTCAACTGCAAATCTGCCAAACACTGAAGTAGTAGGAGTGACAAGTATTGGTATAGCTCAAACAGAAGGATTAGTAATTAGTGAGCTGAAGTATCCTGTCAGCAAAAATACAAAGCATGCTGGAGAAGATTCATTATCTAGCACAAAGAGAGACAGCAACAGTGCAAACCCCTTCAATCCATGTGGTTTTAACTTGAGAGAGGTATGCAATGCTTTCTACTGACTAGTTTCCCATGTCACCCAGCCACCACAGACAGGCCTCTTACTAAGTCATACATGAGATATGCTACCTGACTGAACTGTCAGGTATTGAAAAACTAGATTTAATTACCTTTTTTTTTTGCCTACTCCTATCATCCCCCCTCAGAACTACCAATGACTTAGAGACAACATAAATGAAGAACAGGTAGGTGCCCTTCTGACCTCACCTACCATGTGCTGCAGTCAAAGAACACAACCATGTATTGCATCTTCACAGTCCTATTGGCAGAGGCATAGCTTTTCCTTCCCAAGCCACAGACCTCAAGTCTCACATGCCAGCTGTGGAACAGCACACTGGACATGGTGGGGAGACTGAGGAGAGGGTCTGCAGCACTGCCAGAATCAGTGCTGTCCTAGACACTACTAAACAGGGCAACACTGCATTTCAGTAACAAATGATATGTACTGCAGTGGGGCTCTAACCTGACCTGTGATCAAGGCCTCATCTCAGCAAATGCTGTAAAACTACACCAGAAAATACTTCACCCTGCCCTGTGGCCTAGTTTGTCTACTATCAATCATTCAAATAAATGGCAAACACCCAGGGACTTGAATAATAGTTGCAGAAAAATTCAACATCTATAACAGAATAGACCTACTGCTTAGTATGTTATGTGAAAGTTTCCTGACACTTCTACAATTCTACAATTGAGAAAATTACAATGAGGTTAGTCAGATATCAAAAGAAATTAGGCAAAACTCAACAAAAGATATATGAGAACACAGGCACAAACATAGCAGACTTTCACAAGGTAAAAGCAACTGAATTTTTTGTAGAGTTGTCATAGGTCTTTCTGAAGAATTGTCTTTACTACTTTATACATCTTATGCTTAGCTGGTACTTCATTTCCCCAGAAGGGATCTGAGCTGACATGGAAGGAGAGAGAAGGAGGAAAGGTACACATCATCCATCAGTGACTATCTCCTCTGATTGCAAATTTGGAATTTAACATCTGATTCTAATGGAAACTTCAAGGAAGCTACATTTAAAATAACCTTGTGCTTTAACAGAAGGGATGCATGCTGATTTAATTCAATACAAAGGTATCACATACCTGTGAGAATCTCAACTATTCCAAAGCTGTTTGTCTCCTGAAGCCTGAACATTATTCAACTTTTAAAATAAGTACAACAAAACTTGTGGTATCTAAAGACAGACTACATAAAGAAGTCTATCAAAAGAGACATGCGTACTGAAGATCTTTACCAAAAAGTTCATATTAATTTGTCCCTGGAACTTCACAGAGGCTTTACAGAGAGGAGGTTTATCAAAACCAGGAAGCATTTCAAAACTATACTATTCATACAAACCAGTACCAGAAAGTATCTTGGCAGTTTCCAGTAGAAATCATAAAGGTAACTAGAAAACACACTGGGATACACTGACAGAATAAACCAACCAAGGGTTACGTGCAGTGAATGGCATTGCCTGATATGATAAATAAGATCTATTGATCAATTCAAAAATAAAGGTTTCTCATGCATACATAGGAAGACTATATTTTTTTTATTATCATGGTATTTGTAGAGATCATTAACATTTTGTGTCATGTATAAACACTTTGCAGTATCTTACTACCATGGGACAGTGTCTGTAAAAATTTAGTTTATGTGATAGTCATCAGTCATCAGAAGGCAGAATGATTTGACATTCCAACTTTCTGAACTGGTACTATCCAATTTTGGAATAACAGAGCACTCCTGTTGCATGAGGATAAGCCTAACAAGGAGTATCGCTACTGAAAGAGGATGTGAAAGTCTATTCTGCAATGCTTTCCTAATGAATATAGTTATTTTCCCATATATCTGTGCTGGTTCTGGGGTAGAGTTAATTTTTTTTTTTTATAGTAGCAAGTATAGGGATATGTTTTGGATTTGTGTTGAAAACAATGTTGGTGACACAGGGATGTTTTCATTACAGCTGAGCAGCTCACACAGTGCCAAGGCTGTCTTTGCTTCTCACTCAACCCCACCTGCCAGTGAGCTGAGGCTGCACAGGAGGGGACACAGCTGGGGCCAGTGACCCCAGCTGACCACAGGGATATCCCACACCATGTGGCACCATGCTCAGCATGTAAAGCTGGGGGAAGAAGGAGGAACAGGGGGACATTCAGAGAGATGGAGTCTGTCTTTCAAAGCAACCTTTAGATGTGATGGAGCCCTGCTCTCCTGGGAATGGCTGAACACCTGCTGCCCATGGGAATTGGTAAATGAATTCCTTGTTCTGTTTTGCTTTGCTTACACCAGCACCTTATGCTTTAGCTATTAAACTGTCTTCATCTCAGTCTATGAGTTTCCCCACTTTTACCCTTCCAAATCTCTCCCCCATTCCATCACGGGAAGTGTGTGAGCAGCTGCATGGGGCTTGGCTGCTGGGGTTAAACCAAGACAGTACCTCACATGCTGAGTCAAACCCGACCCTTTTTGCTTGGTCACTGACATGAAAATTCTTACAACAGAATCATCCCAGAATAAATAGCTACATTAGATGTAGGCTAAAGGCATGCACATAGCTACATCTTAAATTCATCTTAGTGATGAGAATAAGACCAGATTGACAGTCCTCTTAATTAGGTGCAGCATAAGCTGCAGTTACACAGCTCCTTCACATTGCCTGAGCTGTACAGTGAGAATTCAGGCAAGCAGCTGGTTCTGCTCTCAGATGAAGTTGAAGTCAACATCTTTCTTTTTATCTGGCTAGGTCTTCTTAATTTCTTATTTCTTTTTTTCATTTGAGCCACTTGGACTCTGCCTATCGAACTTTATGAAGACATCACATCACATGTTAAACTACTTCCAGCTTTTACTGAACTGAAATTCATATGAACTGGAAGGCTAAAACCGAAAATACTTCTCCCAATTCAAATGTACTAAACACTCAATCATTGGAGACTACAATGAAATGTAATCACATCAGATCAGCAGCACTTTTCCTGCTTGTCTCAAATAGCCCAAAGGATATTGAAAATTAGCTGTTTAAGGTAAGATCAGTATAGTCCATTAAATCTACTGATTCACTCCTTAAATCAGCTAAACTGCCTCTTAAGAGTACAGGACTGACAGAAGCTGTAAATTCAAGGGAAAAAATGCAGTTATTCAGACAGGCACAGTGAAAAAGAAAAATATGTTCAACTGTTTGCCACACTTGAGTTTTAATACTTATTAAATGGCTTGACTAGTGCAAAGGTACCAAAAAGGACATAAAAAGACCTTCACTTCTTAATTGCTGGTTCAAATGCCTGGCTTAAGTACAAGTTATAAGCCTCTGACAGCCTTAAAAGAAGATAAAATTTAAAAAAGAGTTTGAATTCTACTCTTGCAGGATAGTCTTCATGCCACAATACACAAACTGAAGTCTGCAGAAATTCATTTAGAGCTATTAGTGTTCAGGCTGAGTAAATTCAAGGTGGCCACTTGCAAAAATGCTTGGCTTTACTCTCAGTTTCTCACATGTGAAAGGAGGGATAAGAGAATCCTGTTTACTTTACAACTTGATGAAATAAATTCTGTGATGAGCACCACAGAAAGAAATAGCTCTGATATAGAGAGCTAATTATTTCCCATCACTATAGTAAGCAAACCCATTTGCAGACAAAAGATGAGCCAGGGAAAAACATCCTCATGGCTGTATGAGGCAGTGAAAGAATTAAACCAATTGAACAGTCTGTTTTTTAAAGGTGTCAAAAAAGTTTGAAGATACAAAAGGTATACTAAGGAGCTCTATAATGATATATAGATGAAGAGGTACAGAATTACAGCTAACACTGAATCTGCTGTCTTGTGCATAACTGAAAATCTTAACTTCATCATCGCACTGATATGGCTTTAGTGGGGTTTTTTTAAATAACTCTTTCACAGAACCATCTTTTTGACTTTTAATTTTCTTAATATAAACTGGGTGTTACTTTGCCTAGGAAGTGACATAACTTAATATCTGCAATTAGTGATTTAATAATCTGGGATTTAATAGCCCATGATTAGTCATTGAATCCTCAGTTTAAAAAGAAGGGTTTTTTTCCAATTAGAGAACGTTTCGTTTTTTATGATATTAGAAAACAAGCAAGTTAGTAAGCAGCAAAATATGGCCAGAATAAGATTGGCTTTTGTTCATTAAGGGAAGAATTGCAGGGGGTGAGGGGAGACTGGCATGTAAGGATCCAGAGAGCTGCTTCTCCTTTTGGCTTTCCTGAAGACTGGCAAAAACCAATAGAGACTTTGTGCTTAGTTTAGTGGGATCCAGTAGCATTCATCTATGGCACAATTAATATAGCTATGGTGAACTGGTTTAAGAGACTTTTTCTCCGTGCATTATTTTCCCTTTAATTATGCCAATTCAATGATGTGGGGCTGTGCTCCAACCAGAAACAACAAAATAGTTTAGGAAAATAAACCCATACTGCTTATGAACAAATCCTACAGAAGCACAGGACTATGGAAACACTTGAACTGGCTGAAGGAAACATTGGGTGAAGAGAGAAGGGAAACATCTGTGAGTGACTATGTCACAGAAGATGTGAATTGAGGAACTGCACCACCAGTTTGTCTGTGCAACCTTTTCCCCATGCAAAGCATGCAAAAAGGACTTGCCTCCACCTCAGAGGTGTCACAGAGTTTAATTAATGTTCACAGAGTACTCTCATAGCTTTATGTGTAGGTGTTATAGTGATACAAAGTGCTCAGTAAACTAAACAATTATATCACTCAGTTAAAATGACATGATTACACAGCTTTGAATTTTTAACATAAGAGAAAATAACATGAGACAAACTTCCATGTGGAATTAGGCCTTGCCATGATTTCTTCCTGATTTATAAGCAGTTTTCCTTCTTAAAATTCAGAATCTCTTAAAAACCACAATAAATCTCAGAGGATAATCCAGTGCTATTTATGCATTACACCTGCAGATCACCCAAGATGGACTTCTCAGTCCAAAAGATTCACAAGCTTTATGACAAAGTCAAGAGAATGCTTGCATGGGTCATTTATTTTTAGTGTATCTTCTTTTCCTAAGCAAAAACGAAACTCAGAAAGGTCCAACATAAATAATAGCATGATTGCAGTAGTACAACTTCAAGATCAAACATCCCAAATTCAGCAAATTCCACTTTCAATTAAGCAATTAAGTACATTTAGGATAGTTTTAATTTCTCTTATACAGAAAAGTTTTATCAAGCTATGGTTATTCTGCCCCAGAAAGAGAGGTGCTGCTTACTAAGATTTATCCCTGAATTCAAAACTTGGGAGACCTAGCCAAGTCAACAGGACCAAGGAATTTCCCAAATCTGACTGCTTGTTCTTGCTAAGTTTATATCATACTAAACTTTGTAAAGGGATGTCCTAGTTCCTGCAGCACAAGTCTCTAAAATAGGAGCAGCCAGGGACAGACTTTTAGGATGTGTGCAGCATCTTTTTCAACTAAATAAAGGTGAACTTGACTGAAGGGGATGTGTGATCTTTAACAGTGCAGGAGACCAGTAAGAGTAAAAAACGACATTTCTTTTGCTGCTAAGAAGACCATACAGATTTCTACAGCACATCCCTATCTGGAGCCCAGAAAGCCCTCCTGACACCAATGAAATGGTTTATTTCAAACAACTTCCTAAGACTATGAATACTTGGAAGTGTGGACAATTTTTTTACCTTCTGTATATAAAATCTGGCACAGTCTGTCCTTCTAATAAAGATAAAAAGATACTCTAATAAAAAAAGGATGAGGTGTACCAGGATAAAAAAATATGAGACCCATGAGTCACACATGGTGTTTTTTCTTCCGAAGAGATATGAAAAACAAGGTTTCTTATGTGAGAGGGAAAAGCTGCAATGAATACCACAGAAAAGGGCTAAGAGATTACCACAACAAGAAATGATCAGTTACCACCATGGAACTACTAACAGAAGTGTGTGGGCATAAGAAAAGAAAAAACTAGAGAAGGTTTACAACAACAGTGTCAAATTAAACTTAAATCCAGGCCATTAAGAAACTACTTTAAAGTAACCACACTCCTTCAAATCAGCAGTCAACCTTACCAAGCAGTTGACCTTTCTGAACTGGTGGGATCAATCTCCTGCCTCTCACATGCTCCCCCCTCTACCCTGGTCTCAGTTGGTTCAGGTAACAGTCACACAGTTAGTGTAGTTTAGGACTTCTGCTTCTCATCTACACTTCCCTGCTGATTTTCCACTCACCTCTCTTCCAGAATTTGCTTATCAGTTTATATGCTGAAACAGAAGGCTGTTGAGAAACTATGATTTGGGCTAAATATTTACAGGGCAATTTCAAATCTTTCAGCCATAAATAGTTTTTCAGTAACACCAGTGGCTACTGTTTGATTTGTGCTGTTGGGCAATTTCTCATAGGGAAAAAAATCCTATTTCTTCTCTGCAGCTAACATCCCCTTTCTAATTGATGAGGACAGTAATAGGAGCATTATTCCTGTACTGTACTGCCAGTAACAGTAAAGCTACTTCTCAGCAAAACTGCTGAATGCACAGCTCACAAATAATATGTGAATAACTCTACCTGTCATTCTATTAGAACCAACAGGTCTTCAAATCAAATCAGAAAGACTTCTGTCTTAGATCAAGGCATCTTTTAAAAATTTTACAAGCATGAAGTTTTAGAAGGTAAGGTCTGCAGTCTTTCTAGAGCTGGAAGGTATTTTGGTTTTGAACTGCATTGTGCTTAATGACTATTTATGTTAGAGCTGTAAGATGGCACAGGGGGACACTGGCTCTCCAATGACTTGAGGGGAAGATGCTACAAACATTATTTCATATTGACTTATCAACACCATTTCCCTCAGCCTTTCAACTTCTCTGGGAGGAGTGATGCCTCCCAGCTATACCTGGGCAAATATTAAGTTTTACCTGACACACAATGAAGTCAGGGGTAAAACTTGGGAACTTCTTCATTCAATTTTTAGAAATTTGATTATTTAGGTAAGAAGTGTGCAAACTCCATGGTCAGCCTCTACCAGAATCTTGCATAACATTTTTCTGTTTGATCAGTAAGCCTGTTAGAACAAGCAGTAACCCATTCTCTGATAGTAACTTCCTAAAGAATACATTTTTATACTTTGAACATTAAATTATGATGGGTAACAATAATTTGAGAAGCAAAGAACATGCAAGAATTGTACAATAATTTTTTAAAGCTTTTGGGTTTTTTTGTGACTGAGACAACACACAGTGTTGGCCCTAGCATGGTAAGAGGAGGTCAATTCATGTGGCATTAAAAACCAAGAAAACACACATGGAATGCAAGTTGTTACTAAGGATTCTATTTTGGAGAGAGGAGAAAGGGTGATGAGAAGAGATCATTTGTAACAGTCCCAACCATGTTTGCTGTCTGACTGATAATCACTCACCTGGTTTTCCATCTATTAGACATCAATGTTTTCTTACTGGATAAGGAAAGTGCAAATGTAACATATATGAAAGAAACAGCTCTCATTTAAGGAAAAATCCTGTGCTAAGAGATGACCATGAAAGAATTTACAGGACTATTAAATAGAGATACATTCCAGAAATAACACCAGTAAAAAGTGACACCCTATGACCTTTACTCTGGAGGTTTTCTTCCTGCAAGAGACTTTTCCACCAGAATTCTTCCTGTGCCATACCCATCACTAAATTCTACCTTCTAGTGTTTCTCTATGAAAAACTATGATGATAGTTTATAATTTGAACACATTGAACTATGGTACAGGAAACTACTGAGATGTCAAGAAGAAAAGGTCAAAAACTATAGGTTGGCTATGGACTGTACATCCACTCAGAATATAATGCCTAACACAAACTATTTGAATTAAAATCCTTTCCCATGGCATGGGATGATAAAATAACAGAACTTTGTACTTCTCTACAAAACACTGTGTTGAAGACTCAAAATGAAATAAAAACATAAAAGAACATTTCACATGTGAATAAACTGAAATGCAAGAAATTCAGCTTGTGCCAGACACAACCTGGAGGGCAGTCAGAATCTAAAGGCTAGGCTGGACAATGCACCAAGAAAGAAGAGTGCATGGAAGGAACAGAGTGATTAAAGGGAGAAGAAAAGTATCTCAACCTCTTTATTTATCTCAACCTATTTACTGTCATAACAATCACTAAGGAGGGATATTTTCTCAACATCTGTCAGCTCTCAAACAGCTCAAGGCATTTAGCCACCAATATCTTCATAGACATTGAAGCAAATCAATTCAGTACACTAATCTGTAAACCCTTGAGCAACAAAATCAGTAATCCTCTGGTGCTGATAATGACAGTAACAAGACACTTGCAGATAGCAATGACTGGCACCCAGGAATTTCTTTCTAAAGCACTCCTGATGTCCACACATTTGGATGCAATTACTGTGTTACTACACTGTCACTCCCTGAAAATAGTTTCATCCATTCTGCTGGCACCACAATCCCTGAAGTTATGTCAAATGAGCAATAAGTGGCCTGAGTCTTTTTCAGAAGAGCTTATTCAAATTCTTCTTTTAAGACAGTAAATATATAGGTTATATTCCCAAAAAACCCCTCCATATACCTACTTTTAATTTTTGTCCTCAATATACATTTTAATACTGCAATTACAAGTATTTTGCTGTAATTCTCAGGACAAACAATTAAAGAACTTCTGTCCAGAGCTATTGTTGATATTTTGTGATTTATCAAATTATTAGGAACGAAACCATCTCAACATTCATACTCTAAGTTGAGAAAGCAGCATTTCTCAAGTCTATTTGCAGACCAGCCTATTACGTCAATTATGCCATCCCTGCAACCAGTTGAAGGAAAACTTTGTAAAGTTTTACAGTTTTGATATTCTGAAACACAGAAGACTCATTTTTCTTGCTGTTGTGTTCAAATTATGTTCCCAGCTATTAAGAACAGATCTTACTTCTAATTTTACTATATTTTCTGCAGTAAAAAATGTTCAATTGCTATCACCTTCTTCCTATGGAAGTGTTTATATGAAAACAGCATTATTCTCAGTACCTTTAATATTAAGTTATTGATATTATTAATTATTAAGTTATTAATATTAAGTTTCTTTTAAGGAATTTTTTAGAGCCCTAGGTTAGTACAGTCAGCCTGTTCTGCAATCCATTCTTAAAGCCCAGATACCCAAATGAGAACCAGAATTTCACTCCCAGCCTCATCAGTGCCACACTCAGAAGTAAAATCACCTGTTCCTACTTCTACCATCCCTGTTCATATTCATATACTGAATTAGCTTTTGTGTCACCAGATCACAGTAGAAGATCAAGCTGAATTATTTATTCACTGACTCCTAAATCTTTTTCAGAGTTGCTGCTTTTCAGAATGCAGTCCACTCTGGCCTGCATTTTCAGTTTTTAAAATAAATAACTTCAGCTACTCTAAAAGGTACTTAGCACTTTTGATGGGCCCATCTTAGCAAGTAATATGAACAGCTCTCTGTCCCTGCCTTGCCATAGTTTTACTATTGCAATATTTTCGTATCACTTGCACATTAGTAATGATTTCACAATTTCTTTCACATCACTGAAAAAAGTACTCAATAGTGTATGTCCCAAATTTCACAGAACTCCTTTAATGGTATCACCTTCCTGCCCAGTGATGATTCCCAGAGAGCCTTCATTCCCAGACTGAAATTTTCAGCAGCCACTGAAGTCTTCCAAGCCCATTCTTAGAACATAGCTATAAACCATCACAGCCTAGAGGGTATTAAACATCTTGTTTGATTATTAAGGGATTTGGAAGCACATCTGATTCGAATACAAAGGACTTTTTTCTCTAAAAAAATACAGATATGTTTTTGAATGTTGCTACTTTGCCAACATGGTTACTCATTACTTTACATCCTCATTATTTTATTCTTGGTTTGCTGCAACACCATCCTCTTACCCCATCCTTGTCAGATTACTTATCAGACAGCTCTGATGCCCTTAGCATATTTCATCAGTCTTCCCTGCTTTATGACTAACTCGTTTACTGTTTCCATAGCAATCCTTCATGTTTTTATTTATTGGAATTTTTTTTCCTCTACTTTCAATTGCTATTGATTCCCACTGAATATCACATATTTGATTCAAACTTAAATTATTTCTTCCATCGCAAAATGTTAGTAAATTCTTAAGGAAGCTTTTATTTCCTAGAAAAACCCTTAACAACAATTCTATATTTTGGGGTCGGATGTAACTGAGGCCAGATTTTTTAGTGTTTATTAGACCATTAATTTCACAGAAGTACAGAAACCAAGTGCTAGAATAAGGAATGCTATTTTGAGACTGCATTAAACACATGAAGAGGAATATACTATGACTGTTAAACAACCACAAGAATGGTTTTCACTCATCATATTAATCAGGTGTTTTATCTCCCCTTTTCAAACAAATTTTTGTCCTTTCAAATAAAATACTCAGGCTTTTGTCACAGGTCAAACACTCGACATTTTTCACAGTGTGTTCTACAAGGCCCAGCTCAGCAGCAGAACTACATTCACATTAGTACCAGCATCACTAGTGGACAGAGCTGTGATTTATTAGGCAAAGGGGAGCAGCAGGGACTAATTGGTCATATGAGGACACAAAAGTGTGTGAGAGGAATGCATAAACAATGGAGAGTGTATGTAAAGGTAGCTTGCTCCTCTGGCATGTCCCAAGACACAAGAGAAATGCCATTATTAACAGATCTGAGATACAAGAAATGTAGTATGAATTACACATGTAAATTCTTCCTTCCTCAAAATAGTATCCTGACCAGAAACATTCCTGCATGAAATAAACCTTTTATAGCTTGAGAAGATATAATTTAGTAAATGAGAAGGTAAGAAAATGTTTTCATGTTAATTTCCTCATAATAAATTAGGTCTGTGATTATATCTTTTTACAGATATATTTCACCATGACCACCACATCAGAGACAAAATGCAGACTTCAGCATGTTTGAAATATTGGAAACATCTTTACTTTTTGCAATATGCCCATAAGGGCATATATGTATGCTTATAGAAGAAACTATGACATTGGAGAAGAATTCACTATGAATTCAATATGTACATTTCTGTAAGGATAGTAAGATATTTTTAAAAGTCTTGGGGAGGGCCAAAGGACATTTGCATTTATCAGGCAACCACGCTTCAAAAGAGCTGGCATGGTATCCTCAGTAACAGCTGCAGATATAATGCTAATAATATTGTAAAATAAGGCTTTACATATCAAAACAGCAACTTTTTTTTAACTGCCCTTGATCTCTTATCACACCATATTTAGTAACAGTCACTAGTGTAATCCTTCAATGTGACCTATATATTGAATTAGAAGGTGTTCCTAAGAGCTGTATTTTGGACAAGTCAAAAGATAAAGAAAGGAGAAAAAGGTCCACACAAACCTCTCTAGTCTGGAAAATATGGGGTCCACATAAAACTACTCTCCTAAATGTCAGCTGTAACTGGGTGATTGGTTAGATTTTGTCCACCAGAATACAGAGGAAAAAGTGACTTAAAATTGTCACACACTTAGTGTGGAGCCTGCAAACTATGTGCATGACTGCTGGTAGTTTCACAAGTTTCACTGAAGCAAGAAATTAAAGTGTGCTTGCAAGTTGGTGCCCATAATAAAGTATATATTGATATTAGATTTCAAAACAATAATCCAAATCTATTTTCATTATGCAAATCCATTTGTTTTGTTGAACTGATCTGCCCTCTATAACACCCAAGCACTACTCTGGAAGAATTTCAGTCTGAGAACTCTCTACAGTTTAGATTAAGAAAAAATAAGATTGTGTCTGTCATTACTGTCCATCAGAAAAGAGTCTCATTACCTAAGAAGGCTTGTAATATATTGTTATGCCAGATGTATTTTATTAACATTGATTTATCCATAAAGATAATGGAATTATGGCTATTTAAATATTATCCTTAACCTATTTACTCATCTTCTGAAGAAAGAGTATGGTATATCTGAATACAGATCTGTTGATTTTGAGGTTAGATATTGAGTTTGAGATGTGGTTCTTTTTACTGCTTGTAGTTCTTTTTATTTTTTCTTCCACATAAATAAATCAGAGCAGCCTTACAATATATTGAATAGAAACTGAGAGACAGTAATCCCAGAAGCAATCAGAACTTAATGGATTTGTAAGTTCTGAGTCTCCATTGGAACTTTCCATCTTGTTATTCCCTGCACCAGAAATCACAATTCTTTATAGTGGGGGAGAGCCCAAAACTATTTGCAATAATGGCAAATATTTTGTGAAATTATGCCTGTGAAAGTAGAAAAAGTAAGTTTTATTTTTATTTCAGACAAATGACAGAAGAGTAACAAAATAGTAAATTTTTTTAATCAAGATCATGTACTACCATTTGGACACCTCATACACTCATACACAAGTATGAGAGCAATGCTTGTGACAGAAATGTGGTATGGGAAGAAAACAAAAATCTGTGTTCAGCATAAAGGCCACAGAGATAGATGAAGTGTTAGTTGGATTTTTGAGTCAATTAATTTTTAAAAAACATTAAGAATAATCTTATATAGCTTTAGCTTTTGTTTCTGGTCACAGGAGGCTTTTTCCTGTTTTTCTAACCTGGCTTTTTGTAGGCCTGAAAATTTATGAGATTCTGGATACTGAACTAGTCAAAACAGACATTTTAGAACTCAGTAGTATTTGAAGAAAATACAGTGTTGAGGGAAGAGTGAACTATTTTTCTATAAAATTTTCTGAAACCATGTAAAAGGAATGACAGTTGTTTCAAAGATACACGTAAATTTCAGAAGCAAGAAGTAACATACAGTACATCATGCACATTGTTTTGTAATTTGGTCTAAAGATCATCCAAACTCATGCAATAGAAGTGCTGACTTACATTCACACACACTCCCTCTAAGGCAAACATCAGCTCTACATTTATAAACTAGGTTAACCACAGAAACAGGGAATTTATTTGTACCACTGTACTTGATGCCTGGAAATCAAAGTAAAGCTGTGTTCAGAAGGAAGCACTATGTGTTCAAAAACCTTTCTTTACATAAAACCTTGTTTTTATTGGAATCAGTGAGTCAAAGGCAGATGGTTGATCTAATTTTAGTTAGGGACAGATACGACCCACCAGCGGCCAGGGTAATCAAGGGTAGCCAAGGTTATGGGCCCCAGGCAACAAATTTATTTTACCTCATATTCAGATTCCAGTGTCACAGGGTTCTGTTTTAATTTTTCTTTCAAAGCTGGATCAACCTGAAAGACAAAAAAAAAAATACAGCAAAAATGTTTGCTTTTAAGAATATTTTTTTTAAGAAATCTTAACCTCAAATAAACTGAATATTGGTACATGCAAACCCTCCTCTCCTCTAAAGGAGTTTATGTGCCATTTGTTCCAATACCAGGATGATGAACACAGCACAAGAATCAGGCTGAAAAGAAACAGATCATCTGCCAAATTATTAAATTCCAAGAAAACCACACTTGTAACTACAGCCCGGCACTTGCACTACCTTAGATACTTAAATCCGTACCTGTTTAGTTTAAAACTGTTAAACTAAACAAAGCTTAAATAAATGAAACGAGCACAAGAAAGATAAAATTGGGATCGTGTAATATATTATACTCCTGAATGTTGAGTTCAGTGAATAGGTATACAATATATCCTGGTTTTTAAAGTCTAAGCATGAGTTGAATTTCCAATTTTCTGGTGAACACAAAGCTCTTTCCTAGTTTTGATTCTGTACTGACAGTGCTGGTGTTTCCTTCCACCTTCCAGAGTTGCTTACTGAAAGAACAAATCTAAGAACAGACATGTCAATGAACCACAGCAGACACATTTCACGTTTTAACTTCTCCTGAGCCCGGAAGAAGTGATGCTCATCCCTCCCTTTGCTAAATAAGGTCTGTCTCCCACAGGTATAAGAGCAGAAGCTAAGGGGAAAAAGATAATTAGCATTCTTCATGCATAGAGAAAGTGTTTTACCTTCTTCTCAAACAGCCACATACACAGTATTCAGACATAGTCTTTAGGCAATATAATTAAAATACCAAATAAATCCACCACGAGAGAACAATCTCATTTTTAGAGCTTAAAACCCAAAATAGATGTGTAAGGAGACTGGTAATGTGTGTAGTTCTACATCCCTCGTACACTAGTCCAAGTACAACTAATCCAGTGAAGAAAAGCTGTTACTCTTAATTTGCTGCTTCTTGACCTGAATGAAAAGGGCTCATAACCCTTATCACAATCAACATCAAACATCTACAAGTAGTCTAGAAACCAAAAAGGAGGGCATACATGTAACAGAATTTGCCTGGCCAATGAGAAGGTCCACCTTCAGATTCTCCCCTAACAAGAGTTCATACTTATCAAAGGTACTTAAAATATACATCTACTATGTGTGTTGATGGGAATTGCCCTGAAGAATTTCCCTAGGCCATAATGTTCCCCTTGATTACAGGCACTGTCTCCTAGTTAGCATGCAGCCCGTGAGACCTCAGTTCCTAAGGATGGATGCTCAGACAGCCAAGTCTAACACCATCTGTGCATGGCCAGAGGTTTGATTTCCCTACCTCATCAGCGATCTGGCCATGGAAATACACACATCTGCAACCTCCAGATTCATTACACTTGGGACCTAAGCCAAAATATCTAAAATGGTTAATGTTTGTACCGGATACAGCTCCCACCTTCTTAGTAATTTAAAAAAAAAAAAAAAAAATTGTAAAACAAGATAGTGTCTCTGCACTGGCCCTCTACATCAAAGAAAAAATGAAATGCTCCATCTCTGTCTTGGCATTCAAGGCCTCTGTAGAACTGCCCCTCATTAAAGATGGATTGCGTTTCTCCTGTGACCACGACCTCCAACAACAGCCATGCTTTATTAGAACAACGAACCCATCCATCACATGTGCAGAAATGCAAAGTCTTTGGGCAGCCAGACAGGCTTTGAAGCTTGCTTTCACAGAGAGAAGAGTGATCATGGACCTCACTGTATTCAGAACTAAATGCAAACACTATTAGTTATGCTTTGTATTCTTACAATACACAAAGACAAGAGGAAATAAAAGCTCCACTAAGTAAGGCAGCAACAATTTTATTTCATCCTACATTTTCCCTTCATCTAATACTAAGGCAAAGTATCATGATTGAAACACCATTTTTACTTAATTAAATACAGCCAGAATTTAACTTACAAAGATTATTTCAATATCTCATTATCAAGTTTTATTTTATTAAATTTTAGTGTGTTTGTTTAATGTGTGGTGTTTGCATGGCCACATTTGTGTAAGGCAAAGGCAAACAATCAGTTAAGCTACTGCTGCTTCTCCTTCCTTCCAGGCCTTTCCGTCTTCAGACTGTGTCCTGTCTTCATTCTGCTCTGCCTCCACAAAGACAGCTACAACTGAGACACAGCATTTCAATTTGATGCTGTAGCTTTAATATTAACAGAAAGGCAGAAATGAAGGAGCCTAGTTGAAATTTCTTTTTAAAAAATACCCTGTAAATGCAAAATTAAGAGAATGCTGCTTCTTTGGAAGCAGAAATTTTATTTGGCAAATGAACTTACCCAAAAAGACAAATAAAACCCTGTTTTGAGGGCCAACTACATATACACCTTAAGCTCACTCCGCAAAACTCATTCTTTTGCCCCAAGTTCCACTAAAAAATTAAAAAGAGAAGCAAGTATGTATTTCGTCTTCTCTTTATCTTTTTTGTTCCCTACATACATACTTACTCACACTGAATAATTTAAACATACTTGAGCCTGCACAGTAATTCAGTCACCTGCACTTTCTAATGCCTTGACTGCAAACCCCAGCTTTTCAGATACCAAATGAGATGGGTGGGTTACAAATTGTTTTAGGAACCCGTGTAGAAGTTGAAAAAAAGTCTATTATAAAAGTTTTGTTTCCACTGTGTTTGTAGGATGCTGTGCTATCTTTGAAACATCACAAGAACAAAAAAGAAGGAAAAAAAAAAAAAAAAGGAAAAGAGAATGATGCTATTTTCATTCTGAAAAGGCAGATAAAGATCAATATGAACCACAATCACAGAATCACAGACCATAACCATGGAACACTTCAAATGGGGGCAGAGCCAGGAAAGTGCCCATGCCAAAGCAGTAGCTCTGTTGTATTACACATCTGCCACAAGATCCAAATACAAACACACATTTTGCTTCCATGATGACTGCTATGCCAACACATACTGCCAAATGAGCTAGAAGTATTCAGCTATGCACTGGCAAATAGATCTTCAGCTAAATTATGGATACAAATCTGTATTAGTAAATATGATGATGGCAGCAGATAAAGCCCAAATGCCATAACAGCCTGACAGTGTCCTCTCCACCACTATTTAGGAGGCAGGAAGGAACAGAAAAGATATTCCTTTACACTAGAGGACTCTTCTTGTTCGGCAAAATCTCAGCTGCTCCTCTAAGATCCATTTAAATTCAAAGTTTTTCTCTAAATGTAGAATTCAAAGATGTGTGCATGTATAATTACAGCATAACTTCACATTAAATTCTTACTGAAAGACTACTGAAATACTTGATGCAAGTATTTAGACAACGTTCATGAGATGCTGTCTGCAAGGCTTTGAAACCAATACTATAAATACAATTTTTAAAGGCTTTACTTCTTTTATTTTTCTGGGGTGGATTTTTTTTTTTCCTTTTTAGCCCTTGCAGCAAAAATGAATAAAACATTCTCCATATTTTGCATTATACAGGCTTATCTCATATTACATCAACTGAAAGGGCAAGGGCAAGTGCAATATAGAAAAATCTCAGAAAAGGTTTAACAATCCAGGTTTCAAATTAGAATTTTGTCCCATTTTACACTCCCACCATTCCTTAAGATTTACCCTTACTTAGCTTCAAAAGGTTCCCAAAGAAACAGGCTTTAAAAAGATTCTTAACAGCTAAAAGTAATAGAGGTTAAGCACAGAAACATTCTTAGAAATCTTAGTAGGCAGCTACTTGAGGCTGTAAGTAACTAGAAACTTTTGAAATGAGGCTGACGCTTCTCATTTTAAGGCTGGCATTTCAGTTTTTCAATTGGAACCTGGACAGCATTTATAGGTGTTAAAAATGGTGCACCTTGGGGTGCAGACAAGAGGCATCATTACACAGCAAAGCAGGAATAACTGGTGCTTGCAGCCCCTGCCAAACCAGGGACTCCTGCAGTACCCTGTGAAAAACATACACTCATCTCAGTAAAGAGGATTTTTTGTTTGTGACACAAGTATTTTTGGGTACAGTTATAAACCTAAAAGTGCTGCTACTAAAAAAATTCTCCACTAACAATTTTGTATCGATACTCATTGACCACAGTTCATTTTGGCTCAGAAACAAGTAATACTGGTAGAGAGTGACTGAGAAATTTGTGAATGTCACTAACTTCAGCTCCAGGGTAAGGAAAGGATAGATCTTCCACAAGGGAACCCAAAGAATACCATCACTACCCCTTTTGAAGTTTAGAGGCATGGAACACCTCTCCATATGGGGACAGGCTAAGAGCTCTAGGTTTGCTCATTCTGGAGAAGAGAAGGCTTTGGGGAAACCTGATTGTGGCCTTTCAGTAAGGGGGACTAACAAAAAAGAAAGACAACATTTTAGCAAAGTGGGTAGCAACAGGCTGACGGTTTTAAAATAAAAGAGGGTAGATTTAGACCAGGTATAAGAAATAAGCTTTTTATAATGAGTGTGGTGAGACACTGGCCTAGCTTGCCCAGAGAGGCGGTGAATGTTCCATCCCTGGGAACATTCAAGGTCAGGCTGGATGGGGCTCTGAGCAATCTGATATACTTGAAAATCTCCCAGCTCCTTGCAGGATTGTTGGACTAAAAGACCTTTGAAAGTTTCTTCCAACCCAAATTATTATATGGCTCTGTTAAACACAGGAATACAAAGCAGAATAGCAGTGTCACTCCTGTTGAGCATTCAGAGAGGACCACCAAGTTGACTCACATTCTCATTTTCAGGGTAACATCCCAGTTGTCCTCAGAACACATACACCTGGATCCGTAACTCCAACAGCCCATCTTCACAAGCAGTCTTTCTATGCTATAAACATTACTCTCTATTTGTCCTTGCACTATTTATGGCCACGGGCTTTAGAGCAAACCAAGACTTGAATATATTACATCTTCTAAAATGATGGGTTCAGTTACTACACAAGGAAACTGTCAGGAGACAGCCACATCATGAGAAGAGGATTGTGCTTTTAACAGCCTCCTCTCACATCAGTCAGTGCAGTACACTGTATACTTGTGTCCTGGCATGTACTGACCAAATATTTGTACGCCAAAGCTTTACAGAACTTTCCCTCTAGCAAGCATTTCCAGAAAAAGAGTAGAAGATATTTCTACCCTAAAACTAGTTTGTTATTTTTACTAAAACATGAGTTTCTGTTCCAACCCTGTCTTCCACAAAATAATATCCCACTGAAAAAGATTTCAGCTTTGGAAATGGGAGAAGACAGTGGCCTGAATTTAATGAACATGAATTAGGATTGAGATTTTCATTTTTCCGTCTGCCCCTCCCAGCATGAATAGATGGGAGACAATTTCCCTGCAGTATCCACAGTACAGAGAGTCCACAAAATTACTGTTTATATGAAATATTTCAATTTGTTCTCCCCACCCATTTTTTAAACTTGAGTAAACCATCATCACCAATTCCAGAAGATGCGCTCTCCCACAGCGTATCTTCTTTGAAAACATTTATCATATGTCTAACTCCTCTAAATGGAAAATCAGCAATCTTGAGTGGATCAGTCAACTTTAATCTTCCTTGAGAAGACTCCCATAAATTGCTACAGAAATCTGTGTCATAAATATTCTAAGTTGTGGTTTATGAGCAGAGTGAGAAGCAGTAGACAGGAGAGGATAAATCCCAGGACTCAGGAAATGCAGTGTAAACTACAGCCAAGCTGAGTGCTGTTCTACTTAAGAAATTAAAAGAACAAAGCTTGTAGAGGCTGTAAGGTACAACAAGGATTGTACTTATGCCAAGCTCTTTGGCATACAGTCTTAGGTAACAGAGAAGGGCAAGGCAAAACATACCATTTTTGTGCAACTTCATTCACAACAATCCTTCAACTACATTAGTTAAATATTTAATACACAAAAACCACTTACATAAGGCTACCTTTTTCCCTGTGCGGGTGGTGAGGCACTGAACAGGCTGCCAGAGAAGCTGTGGATGCCCCATCCCTGTAATTGCTTGAAGCCAGGCTGGATGGAGCTTTGAGCAATCTGGTCTAGTGGAAGGCACCCCTGTCCATGGCAGGGGGCTGAAACCAGGTGATCCTTCAGGTCCCTTCCAACCCAAACAACTCCGTGACTCTGTGACTCTATACTGCATAGGATACGATCCAAGGATATCAACGGGATGGGAATACTTACGAACAGTGGGGAGACAGCTGAGACTAGATGTAAACCCTAGTTTTGTGTCCTTTGACTTTTTCCTATGATCTGCATAGAATACAGACAGCTAAACAAAAGAAAAAAACATTTCATCCAGCCTCTGACAGAAATCGATGCAAACATTTCCAAGGAGCAATATAAATTGTTGTTACAGCAGCAGTTCCCAGAGTTACAGTACACAGTGCACCAGTGATCTCTCAAAATCCAAACCTTGTACTTGCTTCCAGATTGATCAAAAAAAGACCTACAATCCCAAACTCTGGATCAGACTTTTTAGGTGATAATGTCATAGAAAATGCAATTAAAGGCTAATATGATGGCCAAACTATCCTGTACTTCAGCAAACATTTAAGCATATCTAGATTTCTCCCATATAAGGTCAACAAAACTAACAAAGACTCTAGAATTTTCAGTTCTGAGCAGGAAGTACTCATCATTTAATTAATTTTGGTATGCTTTCACATCCAGTTTGATTTTCAGTTGCACATTTATTTATATGATTTATACCAAATTAGTGCTGTAAACCTTGGCTCTGAGTATGCTAGCATAAATTTAATTTCACAGTAAAATTCAGTACAAAAAATGTTCCTTTTGGTATAAAAAAAAAAGGTGTAAATTTGTGATGCCAGTATTTAGGAAAAAAACCCCACCCTTTTGCCTCTAAATAGAATATACTTAACAGCTAGAAACAATCCAAAATAAAACTTTAGATGCAACTCCAGCAGAGTCAGTTTTTTTTGGTCATATTTTTTGAAGATTCCTTTTTAATTCCTTATGTAGCTACTATGCAAGTTCAAGCTGGAAAACTAGCATAAATATAGTTTATAGGGGTTTTTTTTTCCTTTATGGCTTCCTTATTCATATCCTAACTTTGCACAGAATCAACCTCTTTGTGGTAGCTCTGAAAAACACAAAGGTCACTTAAGTTTCTGTTCAAAGCAAATAACTTCAAGAGAGAAATCGTGAATTGGCAGCTGAAGGCAGCATGGAAGCAGTCTGTGCTCATCTCCTCTGAATCTTTTCAGTGCTGTACTATCAGACAGAAGAGGGCTGGAGAGGGTGTCCTGGTTAGTTCTGTCCATCAGCAGGAATACCTGTGTCCAGGTGCTCACTGGCTGTTCAATTAGGCTCACCTGGAAACTGTTCCTGGCAGCAGCTCACTTGAACCAGAGTGGAACCAAAGTGGAACCAAAGGCACCGTGTAATATCCAAACCACTGTTTTTCGCCTGGTGTGTCGGTTCAGAAACACAAAGGAATTAACTTAAAAGGAAAAGTCTAACTCATAGGAGACTAAACCTTCAATAGAAGCACTGAAGCTTCAATAAAATAACACCAATAACATCAAAAAATGCTGAAAAAACCCAGGTCCCAAAGAACTCTAAAGAATCAACCCTCTTATGTAGGAACAGAGATAGCCTGATCCTTCAAACATAATATAAAAACATAACCTAGTTAAAACAATACACAAGAACACTTAACAGTTTAGGCATGCTTTCCCTAATCAGAGTTAAACATCTATACATACATATGCATTTTTTTTCTTCTCTGTTTATGTTAATGCCTAAGCCCTATCTTGATCTATGTGAAAATATGCTTGCTACCCCCATACAGACAACTCCAGTTCCCAGAAACCAACAGCAAGAAAATATACATTAACATTTTTTCTCACTGAAAATAAACAAGAATATGAAACAAAACCAAAAAGTCTGCAGTTTTTAACCCTAAAAATGGTTTGAATTATGTTTTAAAACAAAATTTTGATTTACAGTACATATCTGGTTTTTTATAGAAATTTACTGAGTAATTAAACAAATTTTGACTTTTTAATGTCTCTTTGAACAGAAACAATTTTTAGAATCCAACGTGAACTTATCAAAATTGTTATCAGTGCTCTGAAAATACATTTCTACAAATAAATTACCACCAAATTCTAATAATTGTATCTTAAAATCTGCACATGTTGAAGAAATTAACACTTCTTATTCTACGGTTCCCATTTCATTTAAGGGAAAATACTTTCCACACTGACATCTAGTGAAGTTTTACAGTAAAAAGAAAAATCATATTCTAATACTTTGTACTTACAAAAAGCTTTTAATTTCCCAAATCATTATACTTTAAATTACTAGTCTTTGTAACACACTTGTACATCACACGTTATTTTCTTTTGAAAGATATTTTGCCACTATTTTTAATACATAACATGTTTACCTGTCAAAGGATCAGACATTCTGATGGGTATTTTAGAGAAAGTTACAATGGTAAAACCTGGTGTAATTAAGTTTAAAACATGAATAGCAAAGGGTTTTCCTTTCAAGGGCTTAACATACAACATTAACAAAACAATTCTACTAAAATCAGCGGGAATTATGAATGCAAAATATTTTGATTCATACATTTTAGATATTAATAAGACAAGTCATCTCTCTTCTCTAAGGAGTGTCCAAGAAGCCTGTATTCCTACACCCCCTCTGTAATCCAGTTTGGGCTCTGCTTGTTTAGATTGCCATATAGGTGAAGTTTGCAACACCACCATTTGGCTTCAAGCCCCCAAACACAAAGGAGAAGAAAGGGAAGGTCCATTTAGACAGAAATGGCACTTAAAATGGACATATGCTTGGGCAAAAGGTTTTCAAAACTTTTTTTGTAAAAATGGTAGGGATCTAGAGGTCCATAAAATCCTAGGAATTGGGATCTGCTGACATCATGGCTACTGGCTTCTCAAGATGAGCCTGGAAAGCTAGATGTTTTCTGGTGCTTGAGGGAGGCATTGGGAAAAAACAGCTGGATATTAAATTATGTTTTGGCTAAAAACTGCCTGAAGCTAAGTTACTCACTTGTAATCACTTCAATTGCAAGGCAAAAATACCAGTAATTAATTTTGGCAATGTGACAGGATTTAAATAAACCAAACAGAATTCTTGGTAGTACATAAAATGTAAATATCTAAAAGCTATCAACTTTTTATGTATTGACATTAGTTCCACTTGCAGTGGCATCAGAATGAGTTTCTCCATTTAATAACCTTCTCTTCATCTGAATCTAATCTTGACAACAGAACCACCATCAAGTAAAAAATGGAAAAATTGCTTCTGTTTAAAATAAAGAACTCTTAATATTTTCTGTGTATATTGTAATTCATCACAGAGAGGCTCAATAATGTGAGGTAACATTTTAACTCCAGGTCATCCGACAGTGCTGTAAGCTGTCTGTGGTGACAATAAGCACCTGGTCTAGCCAGATCCAATCACTGGAAACCATTCAAAAGTATACACACAGTGTCAGCCTCAGAATGTGCCAACAAAATTCTTACTGAATCCCAGAGTTGACTCTGTTTTTGCCTTTTACAGAAAAATGGTGGTTTATATGCTAAACTGAAAGGATGTCTGAATAAATGAAACGCACATCTCTGTCTGGTATCACAGCAAATTCAGCAGACAGCTCTTCACAGACAATGTAGAGAAGCCATCTGAGCTCAAGTAAAATGGATTAGCTTTTGCTGAAATCAATGCAAAAACATTAACCAAACACTAGCAGCTGAACCTCAAAATCTTCAAGAATAACATGGATAAAGAGCTCATTTCCATACAATCCTTCTGGACTGAACTGAACTGAGAGAGAAAACATCTGGCACCACCACAATACTGGGTATGAAAAGCTCTTGTTACCCCTTTCATTTTGTGCCACATGGCAGGACTGAAATTACTACCTTGGATAATTATGAACCATGATCAAAAAATGTAGCAAGTTCCAAATTCTGCCTGCATACAGAAACAAAGTCACTGCAAGAGTACCTGTTTAGCCATCAATAAGGAGCCAATCTGCCTGACTAAATATACAACTCCAAACCCCTCCCACTAAGCAGGCCATGCCTGAAAGCAAGGTCTGCTTTAATTTAGTAAAATATGCTTCATGATGTAAAGGTAACTGACTGACAAAGGCTTTTTTTTCTCACCTATAAGCAATCCTAAATGCATGCCTCTCACATTCTCTATAGCACCAAACATTTCAGTGTATTATTTTCTCAATTTTTGGAGGACCTAGGGCCAAGCTCAGTAATGCATTTAGTCTTTGAAAATCAACTAAATCTACTTATACAAGGAAATTAGCCAGTTTATCATTAGACTTGAGACCTAGGCCAACCTGACCTGCTCAAGGAAAAGAAAAAGAAGAAAACTATAATCACCAACATCAATTCCTTGCCATGCTGTGCTTGTGTAATTAGCTTACTGAAATCAATTAAAGAGAGGAAGATGTAGTTATAAATAAATAAATGCTAAAATGCTAGATGAGAAGACTTGATTATTCTGCCAAGTTCAGTGACAGATGCTAAAATGATTCTACATTCTTTGGCTGACAGGTTTAGGAAGGATACCTTTCCCATCCAAAACATTCCACCAAACACCAACTGAAGATATTCTAATTTTGTTCACACTTAAATCAAGCAGGATGTTTTTAAGACAAACTCCTATGGAATCAGATTCTCCAGAATACAGGAATGCCTCAGGCACAAACAACAGATTAAATAAGAGTTCCTCTACCTTCAAGACATCTGCTAGTTTGCCAATGAAGCAAAAGCGTATCTAGACAGGGCTTCATCTCACCTAATTTTATTCATCTATACTTTTGAATTGAATCATACAGTCTCTACTTACACCCTTCCTTCAGTCAGCTGTAGATGGGCATTCCTCGAGAAACTAAGTCCCACTTAAAGATATGTACAAAACCATAAATTGTCTGCACCTTGAAGTTAGGTGTTCACTGTTGTTCACAAATAAAATATAAACATATTCATACACTAAGGAAGGTAATTGTCTCACTGCCATGGGGTAATAATAAAATCTCAAGTTCAATCTCTCTATTTTTCAATCCATCAAAAGAGGACAACATATTTCTCAAGTATCTACTTTAAAACTGAATGAAACCTATGTTGGGGCATTTCCTCTCAAACCTCCTTTCTGGACTACCTGGATAGCTGTCTCAAACTAGGCATTTCACTTAAGACAGTGGAAAAATGAGCAAGATAAAACCCTAATGCACAGCACCACAAACATACATTTAGATTTAGCTGAGCAGATGCTGAAATTTCACTTCCCTATCTTTAATAATACAAAGAACCCATTTAGAGTCTTTTGAGTATTAGGAGTGGTAATTTAAATTGACCTTAACATTGGCAGGGGGTGTTTGCACACCAGGAAGCCTAGAGGATGTGTCTTAATCCATCTAAATCCATTTGGAATAAAATAAAGCAGAAAGCCTGCAGAACACACAAGGTAATTGAGTGCATGGGACAATCTGGGCTGGTAGCAGTAAAGTCCATTAATTGTTATTAGAACACTGTGGACTTTGCCAGTCCATTCCAATCACAGTGACTTGTCCTATCCACATTACTCCTTGAAATGGTGAAGTCCATAAAGTTTTGGTCAGACTGAGGATCTTGGGGAACACCAAGGTGTAATAGGATTTCAAACACAGATGCTTATCCACTAAGAATTGCAGTAAGTATATATTGCAGTTTTCAATCAATAGAGAAGTTTGTGGAAGAAAATTAAAACCACAACTTTTCATCTTGCTACCTATTTCAGTTAAATTCTTAGCATCTTTGGTAGTCTTTCAAATAGAGCAAATACTGGTTTTTAATACAGAAGCAGGTCCTCAAATAAGATAAACAAGTCAGCTTGCAGTAAACCAGATTCATCTAGTAACTCGCAGTATGTGTCAGGATGGAGGCAAGCCACTGACATTCCACAAATCCAAGTAAAAATAAATCATATGATTTGTGTAATTTTAAACACTACAGACATATTCAGAGATTTAAGTGATTTTGTTTTAGAATTTTCACCTCATATGAAACGTATTATTTAAAGGAAAAAATGATGTGACATATAGAAACACAACATTATTCATAAACCATACTAACATTACACTAAACATCGAAATTACATTTTATTCTCTAATGCTTCTTTTTTCTGAAACAAACAAACTGAAGAAACAAACCAAACTTCTCCTGGGGCACAGAAATCCTGTCCAGATGGACTTTATAGTCAAGTAAAAGGGAAGCAATAATCAACAGACAATTTCTACTGCACTACTGCAGGACATGCCCATATGTGCAACTCCCACAGACGTACCTGAGGCAGTTTACCTAAGGACAGCAATAGGAATGTGCCAGCCAGCAACAAGGCTCAGCCTTGTCCAGTCACTTGCAGATGTATTCCCTTTTCAGGTGGATGCTGAACCTCATTTAAACACTGTGCTGCTGCAGTTGCAACCATCTGGACTCAACAGTGTGAAACTCATTGCAGTACACGTGTGAACAGAGCAATGTTTTGACAGGAACACAAAAACATTCTAATTGGCACATACCACCTCTTAACTACACACTTATATCAAGGAGAAAATGCTGGACTGATTTCCTGCACTTTTCTGAGGCAAATGTCAGATGTGTTCTTGCTTGACATAAAGCCTCATGGAAACCTGCCATTTCTCTGCTCCTATTTCTTCCTAGCTATTTCACCCTGACCCAGAACACTTGAAGTAATGGATCTCACCTCAGAAAATTTTTTAATACTCATATGAATTTAAATAATTCCTTTTATTTGAATTAATTAACTTTCCTATTTCCTATGTAAAGTAGAGCAGCATTAATTACCTATATTCTACAGACTAAGAAAGTGAGATAGGCAGAGAGGAGCTCTGTGGTGCAGGAGGTAGCTAAAGAGAGAATGTGAACAAGATGGATATAAAATTTCCAGTCAGATCAGTGGGTGTTATTTAAATCACATGCTGCTGTGGGTCTCCTGACACCCACTCATGAGATTAAAGACAAATGTTAGAGAACAGCATTAGGGACCAACTAGCAATATTCCAAACATGCAATCCTGAGTTTGTTATACTGTAGACAGTCAACACGCTTACACCACTATCAAGCCTCAGTATGAGAATTGCTGTAAACCAGAAAAGTCAGAGTGCCATAAGTGATCATGTTAACTTTCTTAATAAGGAATATAAAGGGTATTCCTTTAATACCCTTTCTGGGTTTACAGGCTTATTGCTCATAGAGAATGGTGAAAGAACAGGCCAGGAACTTTCATTTTCATCTGAATTTTAACTCCTGGAATGCAAAGCAACAGTCATACATATTTAAATGTACAACAACCGATTTGAGGGTAAAACTCACAGAGGAGAAATTGAAATTCTATAATTTTGACTATTTACTGCCTCTACATTCTACCTCATTAAGACAGAAAACATCAGTATTATTTCTTAGAATTCTACTTTTGGGGTGCACTCACTTTGCACAGGATAAAGAAAAACTGAACTGGATCTTCACAGCTTGTAAAGAGATAAATTTGCAACACTATTGTACATAACCGACAGCAGGAAATATTTGCAGACTTCAAAGGCCAATTGATCTTTTGATTCCTAACAAAATGGCATAGAGATTCCAGCTTTCTTAGAATGCTTCTGCTGCACATTACCCTGGAGGAACTCATTCAGCCCTATCCTACCCCAAAAGTCTGAGAACCTGCTTTGCAATGACACTTCTTCAACAGAGTCAGTTTGGAGCTTAAAAACTCTCTTACTCTAAAAGGTTTGCTGATGGGAGGAAAGCATATTAACTACCTGGAAAAGTTTATATCACTTCCCTTCAATTCTCTACAGCAGCTATTAGCCAGCAGTACAGACTACGCCCCATGTTCCAAGATTCTTATATCCAAAACAAAATCTGAATCAGTAAGTCTATACAACACCTGGAATGACAACAATGGGTGCACTGTATACAAAAATAATTAATTGTTATATAGTTGAAAACGTTTTCTGTACATTTTCAGTAAAAAAATATAAATTAAATAAACATCTCCAATTACATACACAAGAAGAAAGACAAAGAAAGAGCCTAGTCTTCCATTTATGAATAAAGGCATCTGGAACAATGCCCATACAAGCCTACTAATTTCTTCTCTGTTAATTCCACACGGTTTTCCGATAAGCATACCTGGTTTTCTGCAACCAATTTTGATTTGCATAAATTCTTCCCAGAAAGTGAACAATTACCTAACCTAATGATTTCTCCATTAATGGACATTTTGGCAACAACAGATAATGGAGAAATCCTCGATTTGTTTCAGGAGAATTCTGAGTAGCATAAACAGGCATTACATCAGTAAGAGCCTCAGCAAGCTTCCTTTAAACGCAGGACATTCATTGTGCTGAGGGAATATGACTGATCTAGGTATTCTGAGAAGATAAAAGTGTAGCCAAAATGGTTTTTTGCTTTTGCAAGAGATGGCCATATCTGAGGTCCTGATATTCAAGATGAACAAAATGGATGAACTATCTGCTCTTTAGATACTAATAGCCCTTCTTCAACTGCAGCTCTAGGCTATATGTCTCTACCCTATGCATTGGCTGAGCTAAAGTCCAAGATCCCAACATGCAGCCCAAATGAACAAGAGGACACAATTCCTTTTGCAGCCCCTTCTCAGACCCACTCCACCTACAGCTTTAGGCTCTGTCTCCCTCCCAGCCCTAGTGCTACCCCAGCCCAATGCACCACAACCAAATCATACTCCCTCAAAGGTCCAAACCACCATTTTCTCTTGAATTTTAATACCTTTATCAGGGAACATTCTTCAAAAGTCAGTTTGACATTAAGAACACAGTCTTTATGACTAATGCAGCTTTTTTCATTAAGCCACAAGAATCCAAAGTAGAAGCTAGCCCCTCAGTCACTGAAACACAGACTACATAGCAGCAGTTCTGCTGTAGTGCTGCCTCTGAATATCCCTGTCGACGGAGAAGTTGCTTACTAATGTGGTTTCCCTCTAAGCACAGTGTGAAGTTAAGAGTGAAAAAGGAAAAGAACAGGTACTTTTGAAGTCAAAGGATAATAATTTGGAATCTGAAATGTATTAGAGATTCACCACAAAAGGATTGTACAAGTTTTGTCTTTTTAGCAGTTGAATTAGCAAGAAAACATTCAGGAATTATGCTTACAAAAGGTGACATACTGGAGTTTGCACATCCTTAAAATACAATAAAAAAAGACAGGCACTTGAGTGTTATGAATCCTTGCCTGCTTTAGGATTTGTGCAACCTCCATTTTTTTAGCAGTAAAATGTAAATAATAATCCTACCTTTTCTGACAGTAGGACTATGAAGCTTAATTCATTTAAATTCTGTGAAAGTCTTCTGAGCTCCTTGTATTAAAACTGTAATTTAATTAAATATTTTTATTATTCTGAAGGAGAAGCTGTAACAAAAAAAAAATCTTATTTCTTTTATTGCTTATTGCATTTTGCACGTAATTGTCCGACCCCCCAATAAGAGCACCAGTCCATCTGTCCCTGTTCTGATAAGGATTTACAATAGTCCAACTGTGTTATAAGAGAAAAGCATCATGATTTTAACAGCACTTTTAAATTACTCATATTAATGTTCTTTTCCTGAGTTCCATGTACATTTTAAACTAGATTTTTTTAATCCATTAAAATACATTCAAATCTCCTTTGCTGTCTTATTTAGTGAATTAGAATGGCTTTCAACTCTGTTTTTATGGACATAGAAACAGAAATGAATGAAACACATTGCTTTAATTTGTTCATCTACAAACAAGCCCAAAGCTGGTGTTGCTAGTTCTGAGCCAAGACTGCACTGTTCTTTACTTCAATGTCATCTACTTCTGAATAAAACTTCAAGGAAAAGAAAAAAAAAACACAAAGGAGATGCTGCAGACTTAAGTAATACTGGTTAGAGCACAACTCAGAAGTCCTCTTTTAGCTTTTCGGAGTTTAAGAACTCCAGGTTGAAGCAGCTTTCATGTACTACTGACTAATTCAATAATGCTTCCCTTGATTATAAATGCTGGGACAAGGAGTCACATAGACCTGAATTAGCACAACTATTAACAGTGTTTTTCCCTGGGTTGCTGTCACAGTGCAGATCGTGGGGGTCAAATGCAATACACTGAGTATGAATCAGACCCAAAAACTAATAGAAAAGGCAACAGGCAAATTCTTGCCCCATTGTGATCCCCATCTGGTTGGAGAAAAACTTAAAGGCTCCGACTGGTCCTAAAAGGCTAGAAATTATAGAAAAAAAGCTACGCAGAAGACAGCATTAGAGAAAAGATTTGTAAGATTACTCTCCCTGGTCTACAGGTTCTGTCCCATATAGCTCTGAACAGGAGTGGGCCATATGGTGCATGGAAGGCCATAGCCAGATTTGCAACACAGAGAACAATGAGGAATGATTAAAGTAATTTACATGGTCCACAAGTGTCTAAGACAAAACAAAGGGCTTTTTCCTCCAAACTCTCAACAGCTCAGGATCTCAAAGATTTCACCACAGTAGAAAGCCACAGTATCCAGAGGGTTGCACATTTTTTTTTCTATTAGATTGCATAGAGTCTTTAAAACAGCTTTGTGCAACCTGCAAGTCAGCAGCTCTGAGACTAGAAAGCCTCTCTGCATTGCAATAGCAGATCTGCATATTAACAACCCAGGAAAAGCAGGCCAATATTACTATCTGTTCAACTATCCTTTCACATCATTTCATATGCAATTTGGAACTAGCATTACACTTGGAGAGGTAAGCAGCACTAGCAAACATGCTATTGCACTCAGAAAGAAGTTTTCAGGTTCATTTTTAAAAGGCTTCTTATATACAGGATATTCTGACACAATGGGTAGAGACTAACTCCTGTTTCCTTCACAGGGCTTGAAGAACAGGATGTAGCACAGTGTAAAAGGTACCTGCTTGCCTCAGTCAATGCACAGCCAAGCCCCAGAAACCATCTAACATTATTAGAATGTTAGACATTCTAAACATTAGAAACCATCTAACATTACTCACTGCCAAGAAACCCGAACCCTTTAAAATATCCATTTTCTTAGTCTAAATTGGATACAGTACCCTTGTAATAACCTCCTTCTAGGCGTGCTGCACTTCCTTCTCAGGATTCAGAATTGCCACTTACAATCAACCAAAGGAACAAAATGTTTCTATTATTTATGTTGATTTTTTTCACGGATGGCAAAGGATTCATCATCCTGTCGGCCCCTTTATTGTCACCTACTCTGCCTACTGCCTGTGAGACTCAGCTGTAGCTCAGGGCCAAGCAGTGAAAGGCAAATCCCCTACACCAAATTTGCTTGTCCTATCAATTCTTTAGAAAACAGCATGTAGGCATAAGGAAATGAAAAGCAAAGAAAATAATTTAAACTACCTTGCTGTGTAGTTTGTGAACATCATATCTTATCTGAGTAAATTCACGGAGTCCAAAAGATCCTCCAATGAGATAGAGCTGAAAACAGAATGAAAACAGACGTGTTAGGACTGTTACGGAAAAGAACGCTTTGCACACCTACAAAAAATACTGTGCACACTGACCCAATTCATTTACCAAGGGACTGTACTATTTTTCCAACAGAAACACCAGAAGCTGAAGAAAACAATACTTTAGAAAATAAGTATGGGTGCCTTCTTCCACTCTCTGAGCCTGGATTTCACACATTTCCTCCTTCATACAAAGACAGCTGCTACATGACTCAGACTTTCCAGGGACTTCCTCACCTCTTACCCCTTCTTTTCCCTCCCCATGTGGTTTCCTGACATAACTGCAGCAAAGGAACCTTTACCTCACTGCCACAGGTTTTATTCTCTTAAATTTTCAAACTCTATGGGGAAGTAACAATGCCACGCTGACTTACTCTGATGTCTGTGGGTAACAGATCTAATTAAGTTTCTGAACAGACCATGACTGTAGCTATAGTTCAATAACATATTATCACCCAAGCTAAGAAATCACATCCAGCACACCTATCCTTTTATTACTCCTTAGTTATCCTGCAATTTCCTCCATGCCTGAGAAGCTTAAGAATAATAAAGGGAAAGGGGAGGGCTTCATATCCACATAAGAAATCATTATATTATTCTTTCTTATAACAGAGTGCTATCACAAAACTGTGTATGTATTTTTACCATTAGAAATGAATAGACCATCCAAAGATCAAGTATTGTTTAAAAAAAGAAGAGACTTGAGAATTAGCTTAGAAATCTAGCTACTTTGTGCAAGAGTCAGGTCCCTTGCTACTGCTCTGACATCACAGTGTCTGCTGTTCTCTGTTAATGCAGATGCATAGGAGGCCAAAAGGCTTCACATCTAAAGACACACATCTAAGGAAGGTGGAAGCATGAGGAAGCTCTAAGGATCTGAGTGAAGGTAGGAAAAAAATCCAAACAAAACCCACCACCACCACCCTCCTTCATCATGCAACTTGCTGTTACAGTCCTTCATTACAGGCTGTTGCTGAACTGCTGTTTTCCACACACTGCTGGCTGATTTCTTACTACATATTAGGTTTGCACCAATGGCCTGTGTCCAGGAATTGTTATAATAATGCTGTGCAGGTAGTCAAAGTGCATGTTTGTTTCAGAAAGTGGAGTTCATGTCACTGTGGCCACAAAGAATTAGAAATTAGAAACAAAAACCTGCCTTCTATACTTATTCATTCTCAAAGTTGCAGGACTGCATTATTTCCCACCAAGCAGGTAAAATTACTCACAAGCACATGAACACTCTCTCCACGCACTCCCTTCGAGGCTGGTAAGGTACAGACTGGCACCCCAGAACTGATGTACTCTAACCAAAGAAGAAACCCTTCAGCAACAGCCAGGAGTTAAAGGCTCCAGAGCCTCCTTCTGGCCCTTTCAAAAAAGCCTTAAAACCTAGCTGATAATAAAAACAAATAGACACAAATTCTGCAATATGAACACCCAGTTGCTAGGCCACAGACCACTAGTGTCAGAAAGCCAAGAAGAAAATCATCATATGGTACCAAGTCCAGCAACTAGAAAGATGAATGACCGAAAACTGGATGGCATCCATCATACTTGTGCCATGAATGTTTCAAGGGATTAATGATGATCTTGCAGATACTGAATCATCAAAATACTCAGTAGGAAAAAAAGAAAAAAAAAGTCTTCCTTGTGTCAGTATTTTGGTAAGAAAAAATAACAGAAAGCAGAAAATAAAGTATTCCAAATGGTTAAAAATAACTTGGACATTATTCAAGATTTATTCAATCAAATCAGAAGATTTGTCAGATGAAGATATGGTAGCACATTATGCTAAAAATCTCAAGATCAGACTGTAATTGAATTTTAACATGGTTGACGCCTCAGCATAAATTTTCATTAGATGATCTTCTTTAATTCCTAACAAGTATTATGTTAATTTACAGCCACCGTGTTAATAAACTTTAAGTCCTAATAAACACAAAACTGAAATGCTATAAACAAGTTTATGGCTGTTACAAACCAGAGCTTATTGCCTTTTCTTCTTATTAGTATGTTGTCAAAGAATGTCTACGGCAAGGCAAAAGCAACGGCACGAGAAATGGTTCAGTTATTAAACCAGGCAGAAAGCAGAAATTACTTGTGGCAGCAATTAAAAATTGATCTGCCCAACAAAAAACTTGCATGGAGTATATCCTGTTATGGGATGCAGTATGAACAATTGGGAGACTTTGGCTTACAAAGCCATGCTGCAAGCTAAAGAGGAAATATTACATTCTTTAGCTTTAAAACTCTGTAATGTACACTGCAACTACGAAAAATCAAGTTATTGCAAGGTTGTTGCATGAAGTAAGACACGTGCTACTCACTTTGTCTCATCACATCCTATTCCTTGTTTGACAGCAACCTTCCATGACACAGTACATTTTATATTTGCAGCTACACACAGTAGAGAAGTTGATATACACACCTCTTACTTCCTGTTTTGGAATTCAGGTTTTGGCCTGACACTGCAGTTTTACTCACAACACCTTGGAACTACTAAGAGGAAAAAACCCACTTGGTTTGTGATGTACCTTTGCTCTTCATACAGCAGAAGCAGCACAACAAGCCTGGCAAGTTGGCACATTTAGCTTATCAGGCATTACCAATACAGTTGCCTTTACATTTCCAATACTGCAATGACTGATTTATCTTACCATGAAACATCATTTAAGAACCATGAGAGACAAAGCACATTGATGCTGTAATAAAGTACAAATGCTGCTGAAATATTACACAGTGTAATGCTGGAAGGTTAGGACTAAGATTAAATAGTTTTGCAAAGTACAGGATACACACAAAGAATACAAATAATATGTTTACAAGCCCACTTGACCAATGTTCTAAAGAACCAAAGATGATGTCTGACTTTACTGCAAAACCAAACCAGAATCAGTCATATTCAGCACTTATTTAATCAACCAACAGCATGTCAATATAGTCAGCTGACAGCCCTGAGCATGAATTGCATTTATCTATGCAAGCCAGAGCAGCAATGGACAGCTATTCAGTCAATTATCTTTTTGGAAACTGTGTTCAAAAGCCAATAAAAGAAGGTATAAATGAATTTATGCAACTGTAATACTATTAAAGGTAGCAAAGGACTCAGTGACTGACAATGCATGGAGTACAACTACTAGTCTTGGCTTTAACTGTTTCCTTTCTCTTCTGTTGCACTGTGAGGGAAGATACCCTCACTACCTTAATTTCAGTTAGCTGTATTTACAGACAACAGTGAACCAGCAAGAATCACCAGTCCAAATAATTAGAAGCAGATAAGACATAACATTTCCAGCACCATTATTCGCTTGTTGGCTTTGCATATTCTGTATGTCTGACATACTTTTCTAGTTCCCCAAGCTGTAAAACAGATAATCTCTACATTCTTTGCAAAACACTCTTCAGTTAAAAAACCACTACAATGTACAAATTCGCCCAATGTAACCCAAAAGCAACAGTGAAGTCCAGTATTTTCCATCCACTAGTCCAGGCATAAAAAGACAGTAGAAGCTATTCAGCATGCAAAATAAATGTAAGTTAGGTTGGCACCATTCTAATGAAGTCAGGATCAAGTTCACTCTCCTGTTAACTGAAGAGAGAAAAGTAATGTCACATATAATAAAAATTAATTTTTTTCATTACAATTTTAGAATCATACAGATACTTAATGTACATGATAAAATATTAAGGCATTGGCATCTGAAGGATACTCAAGCTGCAAAGTTCATATATACCTGCATTTTTTTATTGTGAGGGAACTATTCATTTTATTTGCTTCACAATGCAGAGAAAAAAACATTATGTAGTGAACATCATCTGTCTCATTACTTGAATGCCCTCAGTAGTTTGATGAAATTATAGCAACTTCTCATTTTTTCCTTTACACCTGAAGTTTAACTTAGGGAGGCAAAGATCATTAACCATACTAGTTAGCCAGCACTTAACACCAAAGCAAACAGCTTAATAGCACTGCTAGCACAACCCCCATTGAAAATCCCACACTGGATTATTCCTTTATGTTTCAGTGAGTACACAAAAAACCCCCTACAATGTTGTAATGCAATTATGCATGCATGGAAGACTTGCATGTTCCAAAACAAAATGAAAGATAGGATGTGACATAAGAGCACCATCTGTCACATACACTCAGCAACCTCAATAAACATTTTATGTAAAAAAATGACATAAAATTCTCTTTAATAACATTCTTTTAAAAATTCTATTTGTTGATGTCTCCATTGGGAAGTATGTTATGCAATCCATTATAGATGGCATCAGACTGAGCCCCTGAACCACATCTTAGGATGGGAAATACTTGTATTTGTCACCAACTACAGCGGGTGGTCATTGAGGGCTCATAACAGCAGAACTCGGGACTTACAACAGATCCTTTTTTAGCTCCCTGCATAATCTAAAGCAACCAACTTCACTTCATTGGGTTAACAAAATAATAAGAAACTGCTTCTCTGGCAGTACCAGCAAAATGCCATGTTACAGGCATCCCTGTAGTTAGAGAAAGCCATTCCTACTACAGTACCAGTTGTGAGAGATAATCACAAAGTCATAAATCCCTAAATTAACCAAATCACAATGTTTAGTGCTGGCAACGCAAACCATGCGGTGGTAGAAAATGTTATGACATGTATACAAAGAAGGAACATGGTAATTTTCTAACCTCTTCTTCCAGACTGCTGCTACAGAACTCTCCAGCTATTCATCAGGAGCTTCAAAACTAGAGCAGTAGTGAATTATTTTAGTTCAGTTTGCAGTGATCACAGCAAAGAGAGTTTTGGGGGTTCCTTTTTAAAGAACTGTCAGGTGTGCAGTGCCAACACTGGTGAAAGATGGCAATTTGGCAGTCCAGAAGCCTGAAGTCTCTTTTCTTTTCCCTAAATAAAGTAGCAGGGCAAATTGCCAGTCCCAGAAAAGACCAGGCAAGTCATCTTAACCTGAAGCGCCCCCCTCTGCCAGCTCTAACTCTCAAAAGTTTATTTCCCACAGCCATTCCTGCACTTGGCTCTAACGCTGAAACTGCAGAGAAGAGAGAAAAACAGGGCAAAGTCTTCTCAGAAACTTCCTAAATCCTCTCCTCACCCTCAATGGAAGAAAAAGAGGGTCTACCTTTACTTCTTGTCTACAAAAAATGGAAATAACTGTAAGTTCACACCAGAGGTCTCCTTTGGGGGAAAATAGAAACCAAATCCATGCATCCATCAGGAGTTATTTCATTCAAAGGTACATCAAGTAAGCAAATGCTCTGACATAATGCATATGCTAGAATCACACATTGTAGAAAGGCTGAACTGCACTCAAAAATGGATGAAATGCAGCAGTAGATGACCACATGGATACCATGCTGGAATTCAGGACACAGCAGCTGGTATAAACTGGAGCCAATTGTTACTGACTGATAAAGCAGAGTGTGGTTTGCACAGCATGTAGAACATGTGCAGAATATTAAACTTGGCCCAAGGTATCAGGTTAATTGGCTCAGTAAGAGAATGTTCAAAGCCATGATTTTAAAGATTGCAAATATGAATGGCTACAGGCCAGAGAACAAAAAAAAAAAAAATCCTGTCCATAACCTTTCGATCTTACTATTCAATGTCTTATGAGAAAACAAAACTTTTGTTATTCTGTTATTTTATTACTCACAATTTTGCGTGAAATGTCCAATTTATAACAGGTTTTAAACCAAAGAAAATGCATGTAATAGAAACCAATCTAAGAATAATGCAGCAGAGATGGAAACCGATATGTTCTTCAATGTGAGCATGAGCAAAAAAGGGCATTTTCAGCCACAGCATTGTCATTTTGCATTACACACATTTCTAGGGCTGGTCAGACAGCAAAGGAATTTCACTCTGCAGCTGCAGCTATTTGAAATCCAAGTCTGTCCTGGTGATCGAGCTGCAGTTTCTGAACACCACCTTCATTTTCTCCATAAGCTTCTAAAAAAACAAAATTTCAATTCCTTATTAAATTTATCATTTACACAACTCACAGATTCAAATCTAGCAAAGGTAAACTACAATGAGAAAGTGTTTACATCTTGTGGCAAGCTGATATTCTTGTGATGTGTTAGGCCCTGATCAAAACTGCAATAAGCTGAAACCTGCATGAAAGAACATAAAAAGAAACCACAGAAAGTATTATTTCCCTATTGCTAATCCTGGACAAGGAATGAAGATTAAACATTCTGTAGAATAAACATGAATCTTACACTTTTACCATCACAACTCCTTGAAGAAGTGGGTGACCTAGGGCAGGACTAAACACACACTTGCTTGTGAAAACAAGCAAGTCTGGACTTCTCTTTCTGTTCTGAGGCTCAACAGAGAACCTCAACCCCCCCCCAAGTGCCAGATTAGTCCATTCTAACCACATTAAATGATGCAAATGCACCCTTTAGGTTTTGAAATGAAACAGAGAGAAACTCTGAAGTACTAAAGAGTGCCTATTTGTTCGTCACATATATCTGGAAAACTGTACTCAAAGATTGAAAATGAAAAATTTAAGGCATTGATTCAAAAGGAGAACTCAGAAGTTTTAAGACCTAACAGTCAACTGCAAGATGAGAGCCAGCTAATTCAGACTGCACAAACTGGACTCCACAGAAGCCCATTCAGCCTAAACACTCTGGCTTGCACACATGCACTAACAGTTCCAGGGCTGGTTTTGTCTTGAACAGCTCCACACTGTGGATTCCAACACACACAGATGAACAGGAGATGCAAAGCAGAAGCACAACTGAAGTCAAAAACACATCTCATCACAGGCCTAGAGACCCAACATGTATAATACCAGTCACTGAAGCATAAAAGCAACACTCTCTTATTCACTGATTGAGAGCAACAACTTTTAAATCCTAAAACCAGTTTTGTATTTATTGTTCCTCTAGGCTACAAATGTAATACTTGTGACTTTTACAGGCAATCACAATTTATCTACAAATACTAGAAGTCAGAATTATCTTCTCATGGATGAATGTTAATTTCTGTTCATCTGTCAAAAATGTATTAACATTTAAATCAACAGTTTCCCATATGTCAAAATTTATTGTGAAGTTACATGAAGTAATAGATATTAATAAAAGCCCTGCAACTCAGTATTACGAATTGTTCAAGGCAATAATGTTAAAGATGTTAGCAATAACACTGACATATCTAAAAGTGAAAAATACTGATTGCAGTAATCCTTCTTAAACAGTATCAGCAAATAATGTACCAACAGTTTCTACTCATGGCACTGATAGTAAGATCTCAGAATCATGATTACTCCCAAGAAAAACTGTCCGTATTTCCAGTGTTCATATCATCTTTTTGCAGGCAGATCCTCCAGAATCTGTGGGGAAAAGTGTACCTTGTATTTAACATACTCCAGGACTCCAAATGAGCAGGTTTTTACGAAATTAACTAGAAATGTTGAATTTAAAGGAATCTATGAAAATTTAACCCATTATCCCTGCAAACTTTCACTTTAAGTAACTCACAGGACAACAAAATATAATTTCATATATCTGCAAAACATTTCTGGATATCAGTCCTTCCTCCCAGATGACCCTGACTTCACACCAGTGAACAAAACTAATCCATGGACATGTAATTTCATGTCCTGGCATCTGGAAAAGTTGTTTTGGTTTTGTTTGTCAAAACAACTGACTCATTAATGAGAGCCTGAGATGCCAGTGACCTTCTCTAATGGTGCCTAGAAGCACTGACCACATGGCTGCAGCATTGTTAGGGGCTTGTTCTAACCTGACCTTTTTCCAGGTCCTGTACATGACATGCATTCTTGGGATCCCTTGACAAAGTGTTTATCAAAGTAAACTTGCACTGCCCAAGGCAGCAGTGTAGATGGCATTGCAGTACAGTCTGTGCTAATAATCACTAGTGGAAACAGATTTTAGAAACATATTTATTCATAGTAAAATCTTTCACTGCTTCAAGCTGCCTGTACCTATTCCTGTGTTAATACTAGGCATGCCATGTAAAACACTAAAGACAAGATCCAGAAGGAGAAGCAATGCACTTATAAAAGCAGCCATTACAGGATGAGGGAAATCCCCCCCAAAACACCAGAAAAATGAAAGGAAGTCAAAATCTACAGCAACAGGTGTGGAGAATTTTACAACACAGTGCAAATCTGAAATTCTGCATTACTATACACACAGTGCAATGTACTTATTTTAGGTGTGCAATAAAAATCATCAAATGAACCATAGACTATATTTTCTTTCTACTAGAATGTCACTTCAGATACTCAGAACATAATTTTTTTTCTTAAACATACTGACAGAACTGGAACTGCATCTATACATTCATTTTGCAGCTTAGAGAGTTTGAAAAATCCTTGTCTAGAATCAGATGGAGACAAAACCAAAGGCAAGTCTCTGGAAGTGCTGTGAGCATATGAAACATTAGGGGTTTTTAACACGTGTTTTACATTTGTTACTACTTTGCAATTTTGAAATCCAAACTTGCTTCCTTAATCATATGGAGCCATCATTTAAACCTGGTGGAAAAAAAAAATAACTTCCAGCAGACTTCAAATATTCCAAGTGTACCAGAGAGGTGACTTTATATGTTCTGTGTCCCATAAGGAAGCTCTGATGCTGGATGCAGCAGCAGCAAGCCAAGGAGCCTTGCTCTCTCAGGATCTTACAGAAGCATCACTGCAGCAATATGACATTGACAGACACATCCCTTTTGTTCAGGTAGAGTTGGTTGTGGAATATAAAGCAGTAGAAACTGAAGCTCTCCTTTTATAATAGAGCCATGAATGCTGAAGACTTGTAAGTTAAGCTTTATGTGATTAGGGAAGAGTTCCTGTAACCAAAATAGCAAACAGAGATGTCAATATAAGAGACAAAGATGTTTTAAGTTACCACAGAGGTGGCACAGCCCTCTACTGCAACAGCAAACTTCAGATACAGCTGTAAGGTTGCTGGAGTTCATCCCAACATCTACACAGATGTTACCATCTTCAGAAATGCTTGGGGACTACTCACTTGATGGCATTCAAGCTGTTGAGACATTCCATACCAGGTTACAACACTATCTCCAGCATGCTTACAGTTTATGCCACACAGAGATACTGTATCTGCAAAGTTTACAAAGTTACAGAAAAATTCACAAATCAAGGTCTCCTGCAAGTTTAGAGTCCTAGCCCCTACAGTTTCGTTGGTGCTCACAAAGAAACACTTTTCTCAGCTACTGAGAAAGCATGACTGAAAACTGTGATTTACACATCTTACTCTGAAAGCTGTTGTCAGTACGAGGTTTAAAGATCAACCAAGAAAATTCCTTCTCCACTGAAATATTCTAGCAGCCCCAAGACCAAATGAACAAATAAAAAACTGTCAGAATAATTTACACTAAAAAGAAATATTTTATAGATATATTTTGGGGGGTGGAAGGTGTAACGAGACACCCATTTCCTTTGAATTAGGATCTCTTTGACCTTGGAGCATTAGCAATTTTGGCACTGGGATTTTTCATTCAAATATGCAGTATAAAAAGGCAAGATATGAAAGCCATTTGATTTTTTTCCTGACAAAAAAGAAAACATGGTACTGATGAATAGTTCAGCAGTACTGAAGAAAAGTCCTGCATCGGTCTAGAGAGAAAAAAATTATGTACAGAATGTAATAATCTAACAGAAACCTTTGGTTTCAGTATTATTAACAAATTCAGCAGAATTTAAAGGATTGCAAAGGCATGCTCCTTCTGATTCTTTGCCTAGATTCACTGTCATTTTTGCTGTAATTGATCTTTTCGCACAATTCTGTTCAGCTTTAGAAGTGCCTTCAGAGTTCCATAGACAGCTGGGTAACTGACAATTGCATGAATTTTCCTTTTTCTTACTCCCTGGGAAGACTTTGGGCAGCAAATCAGAAACATTCTGAAGTATTCACAAGGGAGAATAATTTGAAGGCAGGAAGAAATGAAACCCTGGAAAAAAATAAAATAGAATATTTCTCTATGTAATATTGTGTCTGGAGGAAAGAGCTCTGTCGCAACAGGAACAGAATGAAATTAGGCAGAACAAAGTCAAAGAAACCAGTCTCAAAAATTCCTGCTATGACCTATGGAAAATCTTGCAAAAACACTGGGGATGGCATAAAAGGACAACCACAGGCCTAGCCTGGGATGCTGAAGTCCTGGCTCCAGCACTGAAGCAGAACTGAGACAATCTATGCCACTCCTACCAGCTGGTTGTTTAAGCTCATCTTAAAAACCCTAGTTACATATCAGAGTGCTCTTTGCTAAAAAAGAGCAGTATTTTCCTAACACACAATCATTTCTTTTGGGGCTACTTTCCCAAGTGAGGAAAGGCAATCACCACTCCCAATGTACAATGTACAGAACTTTGCAGACTTTTCTAAAATAAACTAAGTCAATTCCTTCAAGCATTCCTTAAAGGTGGAATGTCAGCTTTACCTTTTATGATGCTTTCCTCTAGACTTTACAGTTGATCTTCATCACCTCCATATGGTACCATGGCAGAATGGCACCACAGAGCTAAAAAGTTACTCCAGCTGAGGATTGAGTACAAAGGAAGAATCCTGTTTCATGTTTACTCTACTTTTGACAAGTTCCTCCATCCTGTAATGACATTTGTTTTTTCACAATAATACAGCCCACATTATTTCTACAGGACCTACCTTACCTCCAGGGATACCTTTTAATTTGGCAAGCATGTGGTAACTACATTTTATAGTATCTTTTTAATCCTTTTGAGAACTAAAAAGATAAGAAACATATCTTTGCCCTACTTCTCTGAAATGCAATCCTCCCAGGGAAGATACTGTAGAAAGTTTTATCAAAATCAGAATCTTGTGTATCAGTTCAATCTCCTCACCTACTACACCAGTTAATCTGATATAGTTATTATTAAAGAGCAGTGGTGATTTCTTTTTTCCTCCACTAGGTCACCACCTCTAATCACATAGTATTTTCCCCAGGCCTTCCACGGAGTTAAAATTGCGCCACAGAATACTAAACTGCCTGATCTTCCCTGATTCTGTAAGAAATTCAGCAAGCCTCTAATAATTACATAAATGAAAGCACTGTAAGCTAAAACTATATCCAACCTTTAACATCTAAGCAAGGCGCTATTAAACTGAAGAATATTGTCAGAGCACTCATACATGAAAAATCCAAAACCAAAATAAATTTGGTCTAAGCATGAAAGCAGCACAGTTCTGGACAGCCTCTCAAGGACACATGCATGCAAACAGGCTACCTGATGATCTGTAACACTGTGCATGATCACTTCAAGAAAGGTGTTGCAGGCAGAGTTTGTGTACAACAGCACGGAATAGAGCTGCTGGTGCAAACGATTTTGTGTAGCTGTGGTATTACCACACTGTTTTGTTGGTCTGTTTGGCTTAACTGTTTCCATTTCTTGTAAATGTCTTCATCAATATTTCGAGAAAAGATACTTCATTAATAACTTTCACAAATGTCCTTACTATAGAACATCCGTAATATCCCTTTAAAATAATGGCCTTAAACTTTTTTCAACTCTAACAAGTGTCAATGTCCTTCTTTGGTCCACTCCATTTTTCCAAGGCATTTATATTTGAGGAAGATGGCACTGATTTCTCCAGTAGCTTTATAAAAGTGTTGGAATTATCCTTTGTCTTATTCTTTATCCACCTTGAAATTTGTTTACTTTTTGCAAAACAATTGTATAGATGGATAAGGAGATATGAATTGCACAAACAGAAACCACACTGGCCTTGGTGCTGCTTTTGTCTTCTTTCCTGAGCTTTTATCCATAAGTGCATCTGAGTTTTTTCATATTCCCCCTAATGAACACAGGTACTTCGGACGTAGAAGTGCAACCTAATGTGCACTGTCTACAGAGGTAGTGTGCGTAAAAGAGTCTTACAATTTTGTTTTAATCATTCGACATTACTGATCTCTCCTAAGCTCAACTATAAAAAGCTATGCCTCACTCACCACTCTGAGCACAGCTGCTACCTATAACCTCAACTCCCTTCACTCAAAATCTTTCCACTTATTTAGATGTACAAATTATCAGACCAACAGTGCCACTGCAGTTTAAAATCCAACGAAAAGCTAAAGAAAGTAAGACAAGAAACACAAGTGGTGTTTCACAGGAAAACAAACAAACCCAAACCACCAGCAAAATGCATTTTCCTCAGCTTCCAGTTAGGAATATCTTTAGGAGTATGTTTTATAACCGCATCCCTGAGCTCCGGGCAGCACACGGCTCCCGCCGCCCCCTCTCCGCCCCCCGCACCGCTGCCGAGGAGGGGAC
>VZRH01006717.1:20710-113053 GCA_013397555.1 Urocynchramus pylzowi | reverse complement strand
CCGCTGCGGCCCGGGCGGCATCGCTGGGCATCGGCCGCGGCTCGGCCCCCTTCCCTCCACACATCGCCCCGACACTCACATCCCCCTCACGCTTCCCTTCACAGCTCGTTGATGAACACAGCTGAGCAGGCCTAGTCAGGAGCTCCATCTTTTCAGTCGCCTGCTTTCCTAAGGAAAAAAGATTGCCGACCGTGATCATCTGTTTTTCTTCATTGTTATCCCTTGTCCCAACCAAAATGAACAAAAAAAACTTTTTCAAAACAAAGTTGGCTACAGCAGTGGTAGTGCACAGCCTTACGCAGATATTTAGAGCCAACAGCCCTGATACGTGCTGGGAATTAAATGGCTGTGCCATCCGCACCAACTCGACTCGGCTGCAGCCACACGCTCGGCGCTGGAGCGGTGACCTGTTACCGACCAGAGCACCCATTCCCCAGGCACAGGCGGCAATGTTTTTAAATATTATTGTAGCCCGAGGTTCTGTCCTGTTCTGGTAGCCTGTGGCAATTGCCAAGTGGAGATAGAAGAATCTCAGGTCCTCTTTTACATACTTCTGAATCACTCACAGCCTTTTCGCATTCCAAGTCATTGCTGATGGCATGCAGGGCAGGGACACAGTGGAACAAGGCACCTACTGCTTCAACTCAAAGAGCAATGTAAAAACATTTGAAAATGAAATATTGATGATCCCTTCCTTTGGTCTTCTCCATTAATCAAGGAAGTGGTGAAGGTACTTAATAAAGTTTTCTGACCATGCTAATTAGATAGCACATATATACAAACTAAAATAAGAATAAAATCAAACACATACAGTAAGATAAGCTAATATTATTGCAATCCAATATCCACTAACTTGTTCTGAGAGCCCTACTAGACTAGAGAGAAAGAAACAGAACTGAAGAATAATAAAAAAAAAAGCATAGCAGGAAATGACTATTTTTTGAGTACCTCAGTAACACAAAGGCAACATGGGTCTGAATTCCAGAGATGCAAACTCTCAGCTGGGAGCAGTGAGAGCAAGAGAACAGGTCTGTCAGTGTCCATGCCCATGCTGTGGCGAGCCTGGGATGAACTCATCTCAGAGCACAGGCTCAGTGCTGGGAAACCAGCACACCCAGGGCCTCTGAAAGCATAAGTGTCCCTTCTAAAGAGTTTGAGAAAAATAGGCCTCAAATCACAGACTTGTGAAGAGGAAGGCAACTGACCACAAAGAAATCAGAAAGAATAATGTCATGAAATTAAGGAAGTTGGTACTATAGATAAAGACATGCTGAGAAAAGAGGTTATTACTTGCTTCCCTCCTTTTATGCCTTCCCTAGCAACAGTTTGTTTTATACCTTTAATATTCCAGTGTTAGGCTAACCTCACCTCCAGTCTTAGTGTTCCAGCTGAATACTATCAGGTCACTGCTAGAGACGTAACCCAGAGCTGCTGATGCCCATGTGTGGAATTGGTGCCCTCTCATCCCAGCTTTTAAAAGGACACCAAAAGTCCTGTAAGAAGAAGTGTTAAGAGTTTGTTCCACTGCTATGGGGTGCTCTTGTTAAGATTCATATGGTGTTATTTTGTTTTCATTGATAACTGCTGTTGGTATTTAAAATTTTCCACATGGTGTTATACAGAGAAAGCAGCAAGAGAAAGTAAATGTGTAACTAAGTACAAATATGATATAATTATGTAATAACAACAATTTTGTAATAATTGGAAGGATAATAAAAATGCCTAAGACAAACACGCTGTGCCAGACATGAACAGTAAATTAGGATTTTAAAATGTCTTAATGTTTAATAATCTAAAATGCTGTTAAATTACAGAGGTAAAGCCATCATCAATATATATTTTATTTCCACAGTGTCACTTTGTTCTTTTCACTATTGGTTGATCAGTCACCTTGAACAGAGGGGGGTAGGGAGAAACAGTTTTGAAGATTGGAATATATTCTGGGTTTGATTTACAGCAGAGGTTTGATGCCTCGTTGATGTGACCCATACTGTCATAAACAGATAGACAAACATAAAAGTGGGTAAACAAACATCTGGGGGTGTTTTGACATTCACAGCTTGCCCCATATGTTGTTCCCAATATTTCAAGCACATATTTATGTTCCCAAGTAGGCTAAATGTGGTTTTCTTGTCCAGGTTTTCATCCAGTTAAACATTTTTTACTTTGTGAAGTACTGTGAGAGGGTTTTTTATGTGAAATGTGCCTCTGGAGCCCATGTCCTAGATGTATACATGATGCTTCATCTGAAGGTGCAGAGCAGAAACACAAGAGTGATGGCTGGCTGTCTTTTGTCACAGCAAAGGGGGTGAGGTGTTTCTGACTGCAGTTTCCCCGGCCTAAACAAATGCACTGGGAAAGCCTCACTTTCCCCCTGAGAAGGACCTTTAAAATTCATTGCACATAATGTGCTGCTGGCTGTTGGCAGAAACCCTGGGAACTTCAGACAAATGAAGCTTGCAATGCTGCACTGGTTTAGGCTGCAACGACCACAACTGCAGGGGAATACAGAGTGAAACAGTATGTTGTGCAATATGCTTTCTGGGCAGTGGCATGGAGATCATGATGGAAATCCTATTAAACATCCCTGGACAAGCCACACTAATCAAGATTGGTATTGGACTGGTTACCAGGAGCTGCAGAATTGCTCACAATGCAGCATTGGCTGTGGGTAGCCAAGGTTAATAAGGAACATGACTTTAGTTCATGTTAGAACTTTAGTTCAAGTTAGAACTTGCAGCAGTTTGTACAGAGGATGAAAATGAGAGGTATGTTGTAAAGGTTTTGTTGCCTAAACACGCATCACTTCAGGAGGCAATGGAGTGAGGGCATCCTGTGAGCTACATTTCCATCCAGTAGATCTCTCCAGAGCCTCCTGCTTCACTAAGGGCATGCACATATATATATATATGTGCATATATATAACAAACCATTAAATGTTGTCTGTGCAGACATGATGTACATCATAGCTGAGACCTTCAGCCCTGAAAGCACACACTCCTGTATACCTGAGCTAAAGAAGCAGCTGGTTGGACTTCACATGCATTTGTGACCAAAAAAAGGAAACAACCAACACTTTAAGGGCTTGTAGTTCCCTCTGGGTCCAGGGTGGAAGTCTTGACTTAGTAGTAGCTGTTGAGAACACCATTTCTAAAATGGGAATTCCCTCTCAACACACTGCCTGTTCCTTTTTCATCCTTCTCTTTGCCAAGATAAGTTGCAAGGAGGGAGGGGACCTGGATTTCCCCTTTCATTCTTTCCTACCTCTTTTGACTAGAATTCCTAGGGAGGTAATTGAGTGGAAGAGTTAGTGTACTTGTCCTTTCCTCATTCTGTGCTTTCTCATCACCTGTCAGAATTAGCATAAGTACATCCAAGGACCAGATTCAGGAGCCAGCTTGGAGTGAGCCAGCTGTGCCCATTTTTTCATTCCACTGAAACAATGCACACAGAGGAAGGCACCATGGTGGCCCGTGCATTGAAAGGGTCTTTTGTGCTTTCCAGATGTGGCCCTAAGTTTCCCCATCCACCTCCAAAATGGGAGGAGAAAGGAACAGGCTGACATTCTTTGGGTTACCATTTGTTTTTTACCGTCTTGGGTTGGCTCAAAAATAGGCCAGGGAAGGATGGCTCTGAAGCCGTGTTTTATGTCTGTGAGTGCAGGAGGAAAATCTGAAGGAAATACTGACCTTCCAAACAGATTAATTTTCCTCTTCCTTGTGCTCAGGAAGGCCATTTCCCCAAATACAGTCAGCAAATGTCAGCTAGGAGAGAGATTCCCCAGGGAATCTGGGGGAGGGGGGGGGGAGGAAACCAGAAACACTGCCTAGGATTAGGAAAACTGAGAGGGGTCTGTGCCAAAAAGCACCGATATGGTCAAGTCATCTCGGCATCTACTTAGTAGCTGCCTCTAATCACCACAGCCCCATGCTCATTTTGACCCCAAAGAAAATCCACAGTAACACACTCATTTTCTAGGTTCTTTGTTATTATTTTCAAGAGCAGGACAATCATTTAAGCTCTTAAATTCGAGTACTGAAAACAGGTGGTTGTAGAACAGGAGCACCTTTCATTTGTCCTTCACATGAGTTAGAAACCTGATAGTTACAAAAGGGATGGATCTGAGTAGAGTTTGTTGCTGGTCTAAGAGATGAGAAGGTTGAGTTCTGGCTCTGGTTCCTTCACTGGGTGTGGGCAGGTGATTTGTCATTGGGGAAGGGAAAACCCAGCCAAAATAGAGAAGAGACTGCTGGGCTTAAATGGGTAGAGGGAGAGATAAAAAGATAAAACAGTTCCAGAGAAGGAACATCACAGTATGTGCACTCTGCCCATACACATGCTCTCATGCCTGAGAGTCAGCAGTTCTCTGTAGATCAAGGATCATGGAGGCCCCTGGAGGAGAATACAGTTTAGTCACCACAATCCTCAGTTCTGTGTTGGGGTTCACAGTCATTTTGCCAAGCAACTGTAGTGGCAGTCCTTGGAAAAGGGACTGAAGCAGAAAGGGTCTTCCCTCCCCTCTGTTGTCTGTTGAAGAGAGAAACCAATGTGTGCAAAAGGGTGTGAGAAATAAATAGAACAAGAGAGCAGGGATGTTATTTGGGGGCAAACTGGGCAGTTTAGACCCGTGTATGCCTACAGGTTCGCGATGTGCCTGAGGCTGAGGGGGCTGCAGAGGTGGAGGGGGACTCCTCATCCGTTGTGTCCCCTTGTTCCTCCTTGTGGAGGCCAAGGCTGATGTGGCTCTGCAGTGCTGCTGGGGTCAGCCATTCCTTGGGGAGGCAGCTCTGGAGGAAGGGGATGCACGAGCTGAAGTAGGCCAGGCGGTTCACCCAGCGGGGGATCTCTTTCCCACATAATATCTGTGGAGTAAACCAAAAAGGAGCATGGTTAATAGTACCAAAACAAGTCTAGGGGCAATATTATCCCCATCCACACCACCACCTCAACAGGGCCAATTCCCTGTTGCTCAGAACAGAAAGGAGCATCTCCTGCAATCAGAAACAGCCATTACTGCCAACATCCACTCAACTGCCTGACATGCACAGGGATCCCCACCAGCCATAGGCCTTGTCAGCATCATAACAGAGACCAGGAAAAATAGTGCATGGCCCTCAATGGTTTTGTGACTCTGTTCTCCAGGCAGTCCATGGGTAAAAGAACGGGCCTGCTGGGGCTTTGCAACCAAGACAATGACATTCCTTTAGCAATTAGCTCCAAAAGTCTGGGAAAAATATTTAAGCTGTTGCTGGCGTGACCTTGAGGAGCTCAGAAGCTGAGTATGACTAGGTAGATGGAGACGCCTGAGAAGCTGTTCTTGTTTCTCCCTTTTCTTCCTTGGGCTGACACAGTGGTTCAGTCCAATTACAGTATCTGGGGGTCCTTTTCTCATCCCATCATACCACCCTCTAATTTCTCCTCATATGGTTATTTCCTAATATGGGGGGAAAAGCAACAAAAAAAAAAAAACCAGCCTAGGTTGTAAGTATCTCTGTTGCATCATAGATGCTCCTGGCACTGATTTGGATTACACTCTGCTAGCACAGATACTGTTTTCCAAGGTCATATCAAATTCAGCATGATGAAACAACTTGCTTCATACTGCAGACCTGTTCTTCCACAGCATTTAGCTACGCAGACATACAGGTGCCAGATTTTAATAGCTGTATCTGGCTTAGACCACATAAAATATGTTTCCCTTTACATTTTACTGTATCCTTTACCAGGCACAGAAGAGACACGGGGAACTGATCACAGGCATGCCTCAAGAGCCTGTCTTTAGTAAATTTACTGCCTGTCTGTAGGGCACTACATCGGTATACTAGAGCCTAAAGTCTGTAGCAGGTTCAGGAATCATAATAGCTGAATTGTCCTTCCCTACCTGTGCTGTTTCCCGTGGAGCAAGAGAGACAGAGAGGAAACTCCACCCCACAGACCTTGTCCCACAATTTACATGAACTAGTGGTTCCATGGTTGTCCATACTGTACCTTTTGCCAATACTTAATTCCTCTGCTCTTCCTCCCACCCACTTTCTGACTAAAACCACACTTAATTTAATAGTAAGTACTGCAAAAACTCAAAGGGTGTTTGTCTGGAGTCCACTAAGAAGATTATTTGGTGAGAAGTCTCTTATTGGCAAGGTAATGTAGAGCTTAGAGGTTTCAAGAAGTTTTCAGGGAGAATGGAGGATTTTCTAGAGGATGGGCTGTGCTGTGTTACAGCTGTTATGGCTGACGAGCAGCTGGTCCTTCCTGCATATGGCCTGGGCAGAGCACTCCAAGCCCCACTCCAACAGTCACCTTGAGCATAAGGGAATTAGCTTACTCCAACAGTGTGGTGTTTCCAATGAGCTGTGGAGAAGGCAGCAAACCTGTGACTGTGCTAATTTGACTACAGAACTCACTTTATTTTGACACGCATTGTTTAAAAATCAATGTGTGAAATTGGAGACATTATCATTAGGTATCAGAGAATGAGCAGAGCCATTTAGCTGCTAAAATTACTTGCAAGCATAGACTGTTCTTTACCTAATACACTCCAAGGACTTCTATTTCAGTTCTTACCAATGCTGCATTCCACTTAACCTTACACACAGCTATATGAATCTGTATTTTTAAAATATTTAATCTGGGGATACTTTATTAGCAATTTTTTATTTCCATTCAGATTCCCTAATTTCCATTGCTACAGCTATTGCCTGAACCTATAAGTGAATAACCTCTCCACATATGCTTGAGACTCATTCATAGAAAATTTGCTCCATTTGATTTTCTCACCAGACATATCAGACAATTTTCACAAGAATACTGTTGAAGTTTAAGACTCTATTTGATGTATTCTACTCGAACATTTTTACCTACACTACACTACTTTGACCTGAGCCAATCACAAGTTGCACTACAATTTCCCTCAGATTTTGTAGCATTCCTCTTTCTTCCTCTTCAGGAACTTAGGCAACATATTGCCATAGAAAATGACTCAGTTTAGGCTCCTTGTGATGTATGCATGCATGTGAGTTTAGTTCTCAAGCAGTTTAAAGTTTTAATAAAGACTTCCTCCCAGATATTAATAGATAGAACAACTAAACCAAGGTATAATTCTTTGGCAAATTACCTGAAACAACATAACAGCATAAGGTAAGATGGCCTGAAATGGAAATACTGTTTTTAAGAGTTGGGTTTATTTTCTAAGCAGATCCCCTAGCAACTGAATTAGCTCTTCCCAATGTAGAAGCAATGCTGAGATGTTTGCCTTTTTTTTATAGGAGCTTCTTCACCCAGAATGAATCAATAAGGCAAGGAAGAGCCAGAAAAAGAATGAAGATATGTGGGCATTAAGCCACGAAGTAACAAAGGGCAGTTTGTGGAGCTCAAGGATAATGATGAAGTCAAAGTGGTTTCCCTTACCTCAGTCTTGCTTGTCATGTCACCTCTTGTCAGCGAAGCCTCATTACTATTCCACAGCAGAACACAATGTTCAATAGGAACAAAAGGGCAATGGCAGGGAATGCAACCAACACTACAATCTGCTTCTGTCTTTTTCACTCCTTGACATAAAGCATATTGTGCTGGAGCATCCAGCAGTGCTTAGCTAATAGAGAAATAGCAAATGAACCTGGCTGCCATGGGATTAAGCCAATTGAGTTTAAATAAAACAGCACAAGCAAGATGAAGTGGGTGTTTTCCAACTACATATGAAGTCACAGAAAAATCTACCTACTGCAGCTCTTCTGAGAAATTCTCCACTGAAAACTGCTCACTGGAACGATAAATTCACTGAATGCTGTTACCACCCATTGTTTCCATCAGCAGAACCCTTTTTCAGATGTTTTTAGAGTTGAAGATTTCACATGGATTTTTTTTTTCTTTGTCAGAGAAGTGGGGTTTTCTCTATGGAGGGGGATGAACTTGTCTGTGCTATGTCATGTACTAACTCTGACAGGAGATGTAAATAAATAATAAACTGTTACAGGTCAGAAATTGCAGCAAGCACAACTTCTGATTGCCTGAAACCAGTTCTCGCTTCAGGCATTTGGGTGAAGGCTGCACGTACTTGCAGCTTCCACTGAGCAGCACTGCTGACAGAAAGCCAAGTCTCCCATAGCTGCAGCTTCTTCTGGGGACTCTGTGTAAGAACTGTGAGTGACCCAGGCAGCACCTGCAGAGTCAAGTGGAAACAGCCATTCAGCCATCCATGGTGAAGCCAAATGGGCAGCAGAAATGGGACCTGACAGTTTGGGTGCTTTTTCTAGGCAGCTGTCAAATCCACACCAGGATTTCAACTCATCAAGAAACAACTAATTTGGGATATGGAAATATCCTCCAACTATCTGAAGCTGTATCATTTTGCACTAAACAGTTGCAGTTAAAATGTATAAACTGTCCTGCACCCTCTCCCCTCCCCTAAGTGTCCTAGGAGCTACCTGTCCCTGCTGGGCAAGGCTTTAACACTTCCCTGTAAAGCTCTGTGGTGGGCAGGGGAACAGCCTAGCTGCTGGGCAACATGGGCTGAAATGCCATCCAGCAATGGAAGATGCTGAGTCTCCTGCCTTCTAGAAGACAATGTTATTGATGCGCTGCATTTGGTTCTATGGGCATATGCTAGACATTATCTGAGGTAGTCTAACAGGCTGAGCCCCTTTCAAAATACAGACAAGAGCTGATCAGTAGATCCTAAGAGAAAGCTCTCAAATGTAATAGGTTCTTTGCTGTGCTGGATGATGCAACTGGGGCCATTCAAGCCATGCGTAGAAGTATAACTCAAGGCACTGAGGATATTTTTTGTAAGTGAGCCCTCTCAGGGGCACCATGTAGTGCTCCAATCCATGAAAATCAAGATGAACAGAGTCAACATAACATTCCTCAAACAATACAAGCTAACTACTTCAATTCTTGTCTTCAAATTGAGGCTTGGAGAGTTCAGCGCTGAACATCTGTTGAACCACCCACTGTCTCTTCCACTTAGCAGCCTTGATAAAGATGAGGTGGCACCCACATGGGGCCTGTATCCATTTGAGCTACAGTACAGAATTCCCCTTGGTGTCTCTTAAATAATGCAGAGGGGTTTTATTGGCACCTGAGGAGTCTAACACACACCTCAGAGCAATTTAAGAGCAAAGGATTTAGAACTCCAGGGGAATCATTACAGTATTTGCATAAAATGGCCCCTACAAAGCCTACACAATACACACAGGTTATCCTCATCAGAATTTCAGAATAAGGCCATTAGATGCAAACCAGCATATCTGCCCAGGCAAGGCCTGCAGGCTATGCTAGAGCAGCCAAAATACATATGTAGAAAGAGAAAATGGCAATTCAATCTACGTAGTTCTTTGACACATCCAGAATAAACCAGTAACCCAATGCACAGGGACATCTTTTTTGCCACCTCACAAAAACTAACCTGGCAGTATAACTGCCCAGTGCTGGCAGAGCTAAGGGAGTTTGAATGCATCAACAAGGAACATACCTATAGCCCTGCACCCCAATCAGCTGCTGTACATAATGTGTACACTGAAAATAACATTTCTGAGAGAGAACGGACATAACCACCTTCACAACACACCTGAAGGTACAGTCTCACCTTGGTGGAGTTGGCATACTAGGATCAATTGCTTGAAACAGATTTATAGTATACTTACTGTGTAAAAAATTACAGTTTCTACTCTGGGGAATTTTAGTAGCCTGTGGGAATGAGCAGAATAGATGAAGTGCCACTGGGCTGTAAAGCTGCCTGCAGCACACGTTCAGCAGAGCCAGGAATGGCCTGTGACTTACAGAGGAAAGGCTATGGCTGAGAAACTGTAGATGAGGATAAATGAGCTCAGTAATGAAGCTGTGTTCTGGGAGGTAGCAACCTGAGTCAAAGTCAGGAAGGTAGCAGCCAAGTCAAAGGAATTTTAAATTATTTTAAGCAGCTGCCTGAAATGCCCCCATTCTCCTATGCAATCCTTTTTTGTTCTGCAACTCCTACAGGTTTTCTCCAGGACCGTGGGTGTTGTAGAGGTAGCATCTGCACCATCAATCTGAGAATAGTTAGGAGTGAGGAAAGAGGAAAGCGTTGAAAGGAGGAACTAATACCAATGTCTTGCTCCCCTTGTGAAGCTAGTTGGGAGCATGTCAGTCATCTCTGTGGACATGTGCTAGAAGGGCAGAGTTGCCTTTCTGCAGCAGTCTGCATGCACAGATGATGGGGTATGTAGCTCTGGATCCAATGAGACAGCTGGCTCATAGCACCTCAGCACTCACTGTTTCAGCTTCACTGGCCAGGCCACCAGTGGAGAGACATAGTGGCTTCAATTAGGACATCTTGTTGAACCACATTCAGAGCTGAATTCTGAGTGGCATCACTGATTGGTCATGTACCAACACTGGAGCATGGCAGTGCCCTCTTGAGTGTGAAGGTCTTTGTAATGAGCACTTGTCAGTACAGCCAACAGCTGCAGGGTGATAGGGTAGGTAGCAAGTGGCCTCATAACAGATGACCATTTGGGGAAAACTGAGTATAATTGAGTATGGGCTTTTTAATGACATTTAAAATAAAGAATCTCCCACCAAATGAATGAACAACTGCAATTCATTCCTATGATCATGATGGCATGAAGAGGAATTGCCTTCTCCTAGCAGATGCTGTTTCAAGACCACTGGCTGAGAACAGCTGTTGCTTAACAAGGACATCCTTTCAAGTGTTGTGGACATGCTGAGCATGACCAGGCCAACCCATATGCATAGAGGGACAGACATTAAGAGTGTCTATTTCTCCTGCATAGCTAACCAGAAAAAATCTAGTGTTTCAAGTCTCAAGCCTTGTTTCCAAACATTAGTGAGAAGCAGGTTGCTGCTGATACAATGGAGATACAATGAAGAGGGAGAATACAGGAACTCGGAGAAATGGAGAAGGATCTTCTGTATGACAGTGTTGACAGGACTCCTAAGCAAAAGGTTCCAGCCTCAAAAACCTTTGAACATATTCAAACAGTTCATTACACTCCTCACACTTTTCATTTATCATCAGGCAGTGGTCAAAAGGACAGGGGTATTTTTTGCCATCTTCATTCATGGAAAGGAGGCACAGTTCTCAGGCATTTGCACACACACAGACTCAAAGGCTCCATGAGGATGTGACTAGGAATTAACTTCCCAGACAGTGTGAACTAACTTAGCCCCAAGGTATTATGCTCATTTATAACAGATAAGGAAGCAGGGGTTTCAGTTTGGTAAGACAAATGCAAAAAGCAGATAAAATAAAATAGGTGGATAAACCCACCACATTTATACCAGCCCCAGAGAGCTCAAGATATTTTTCTTTTGTTAAATTTCCTCTTAAAATATCTTCACTTTTATGGATCACACTATAGGGAAAACCTAAAATAGCTGCAGAGGTATATATTGCGACAAAATCAGACCTTTTTCAAAAAATTGAAATGATGTGCTAAAATCTTGCCATTTAGGAGGGTTGATTTCTGTTTCAAATTACCTGCCAACTCATATTATTCTCCTGTATAAATAGATAAATTATGCAGGATGGGGAAAGAAGATGGACTGGGAGCTGAAAAGTGCATATAAAAAGTTATCCCAGTAATAGTTTTTGTTGGGCTATTCAGGATAGCAAGGCTAGAGAGGTTAACAATGGGGAAAAAATAATATTTTTATAGAAGCCTTCATTCTAAGGAATTCCCAAGGACTTTATAAATTTCAACTTATACACAACCTACACCTATAAATGTTATTTTACTCCTGCAGAGATACCACATCAGGAATGCAATACAGCAATTTATTAACTGCATGCAGTCAAAACTGTGCATGCATACAGCAGACGCAAGATGAAAAATTACATCCATCTGAAACCATGAGTATAAATTTATGGGTGCAGGGCATCTTTATAAATAAGCTTCTTTTAAACATATGTGGCAGCTAAAAACCAGAAAACAAACACAGCCTGTTCTCCATGGAGCTAACAACATTCAAAGGCTGTGGCAATGAAGCAAGTCTTTCCATCAGCTTCACTGAGGACTGGCTCAGGCACCAGGAAATAAAGCTTTCCTAATGTTCTTTCATGCCCTGGGGCTGTTTATTTGTTTGTTTCTTCATTTTCTTCTGTCTTTTATGTCTGTTTGGAGCATTGTCTCCTCTGCCATTAACAGAATTGCACATAGGTTTTCACTCAACAAAACACCTACCTGCTCTGCAACAGAGGCAACTGAAAAGCAATTGTTGACTAAGGAAGACATCAGCATTATTTGTCTACTTAGGATTTGCTAAAGATTGGTTTATAAAAGCTTTTGCTGCTTTTGACTGTGACTCAAATGCCACCTGAACCTCCTTTCTCTGGTGTTTAATCCTTTCTCTGTGATAGCTTTCAGGCTAAGGAAAGCTTCCTAGATTTTAATAACTTTATGATAAGACGTCACATGTGCCTGGGGAGGGACCTGAAAAGCTTTAGTTTTGAATTCTTCACTGATGATTAAAAAACTGCTCTCATTTGATCCTTGATTCAGCAAACCTGCCTATTTCAGAGAATTTGAAGGAAGTCAAGCTTTTCTGAAGAAAGCAGGATTCTAATGTAGGTTGGTTACGTGCTGTCAGTTTTGCTGTGGCTGAAAAAGAATGGATGAATATTCAGAGAGGAAAGAGGGTGTCCTACTGACTACCATCTCCTGTCACTTCAGCACAGCTCCACACTCTCCACAAGTAAAATAGAACTCCCTCTGTTCTACCAAAACTTCAGCCACATTGACAAAGGACAGCTGGGACAGCCACACCATCAGTATACACCAGACATAGCTGTACAGCCAGTCACAGAGATATCTTCAGCTGCACTGCAGTTACAAGAGATGCATATTTCCTGCTATCACACTGACATGCAATGACAATGCCTCCCTCTGCTATTATCAATAGGACAGATCTCTACCAATAATACAAAAGAAGGGGTAAAAAAGCCCTAGCATCCATCCTAGACCCAGTGATCCACCTGCAAGCAAACTTTATCACACCAGGACATTCCCTCCCTCTCAAGGAGATTCAGGTGTGTGGCTTTACCAAGCATTTCCATCTAGCATGCAGGTTTAATAATATCCCTATGGTGTCAACATCAGTCATGGGTATGCTAGATGCCTGCTGCAGTCCTCAGAAACCATCAGGATCCACTGTGCAGACTCCATCTGTTAATCTTCAGGGTATTTCCTGTTGGAGACCATCCTTTTAGGCTGATTTGACAGGGTCCTGGTGACTTCAGGAGACTGGAAGCTATTTACCCTCCAGGCTGAGCATTGTAGTGCTGCAGCTCTAGGACTCTAGCTGCAAACTATTTGATCAGGGCAGGGTTCATAATCCCTGCCTTCTAGGATCCAGCCTCATCTAACATGCTAAAGAATTTTCCAAGGCTGATCTCAGCCACCTTGAATGCTTAGAAGAGTTTCTTTCTCTCCGTTGTCAACAAAGAATAGGCCCAGCTGACTTTGTTAACCTCCAGATGTATTTTTCAAGGCCACTTCAGCCCAAGGACAAGATCACCAGTTCTCAAAAGTAATTTTCTCTTTCTAGAAACTTCTGAAAATTCTACAAGTTCAAAATGAGCTGCTTCTAAAACAACAAGGAGAAAAATTCCGATTTAGGCCTCTTGTTTCTCCTGCTGAAATGTGTCATCTCCCCGTTTAGGTAAATAATTAAGGTAGGACAGTTCCCACAGGAGAGACTGAGGGTTTCCCTACTTCAGAACGTCTTGTGGCTGATATTCAGGAGAACTTCTCCTGAAATGTAGGACAAAAGGAAAATAAATCCTTACTCCAACTTGCTCTCCTGCACCTCAGCAATCTTCTCATTCAGTTACTTGTGAATGAGTATGCCTCATCAGCTAGAAGTTCTGTTTGAACCCAAAAAACATCCTGGCAATAGTTTTATTAAAACTATCAGGCTCTGCTTTTGAATACCTGGTTTAGTCCAAAAATCCTAGTTCAACTCTAATAATTAGTTCAAATTTTAACCATTTGTCCAGATGACATCTTTGAGCCCTGTCCTTTAGATCCAATCATTTGGATCAAGAAATGCTGAGCAATAAGGAAACATTTACTATTTAAAGCAGTAAAGGGATGAAGAGGATCAGTAGGTACAAAAGGAAGCTGGATAATGAGGCACCAATCTGTTTTCCCAAAGAGTTTTTAATTCCTGAAATCCAAATGGCCTTAAAAGGCCTTCGGAAGAATGATCAAATGTGGGCACTAACTTCACTAACTTCTTTTTTAATAGGTTTCTCTGGGTATAAGAGAAAGACGAGGTAATTTGGGAAGCAAATAGGGACTTTTGACTGTGCTTTGTCACCCCTCAGTGATGTAGTGATATTCTGCTTTCATAAACTCTGAGGGAATTCACACCAGACCATTCAGGTGTTTCTCAGGGTATACAGAGGGTTTTGATCTTTTCCAGTACTTAAGATAAATTACTGATACAAATCAAGAGATCATTCCTCTTTCAAGAAGATGAAGGAAAGATGTCATACAAGAATAAAACCCTTTGTCACCGCCATCCTCAGGTAAAACTCCAGCATCAGCAATTTCTAAGGCAAATCAAACCACTGCCTCTCAATTAATTTCCTAATTATAATAAGCATCAACTTCATATGTTATCCAAAGGCCCCATAAGACCCACTGACTTCATTGCTTTCCCACCACTAGTAAGGCTTTTGGGGACTAAAAGGGGCTGCCTTCCCTGCAGAAGCTCAGAAACCATACTTCTTTGATAATGATGTGCTGTATGTCCTATAGCAAGGTACTGGAGGGTTTCCTTAAATAGGAATAGTTGTTTGGCAGTAATCACATTAATGAAAGGAGAAGAAGTGGTTTCTTTGAGTCATTTCACTTATGTTCCAGTTATGGTGCTGATTCAGAGGTGTTTTTCTCTCTTCCCATGGCAGTTTGTCCTTTTCTGAGATGTGTTGCAGCAACTGTCGTCACTCTGGTAAGAGCACAGCTCCACAGCTTATTTAGAAAACTGCAGGAGCATAGAAAATTGCTGGTGAGAAGTCAAATGAGCTGTCCTCTGTTTGTGAATGGGCTAAGAAGCAAAAGCTTTTTCAGAGTCTTTAAGATGCAGTGACATGTGTGATCCTTACACTCAACACTGAGGAATATCACCAGACTAGAGAAGAACCTCAAAGCAGTAAACCTTCATCCTCCCTCTGATCCTCTAGTTGCTGCCATCTCCTGTGCAGAAGCTGTCCTCAGGCACTGTACACTCAGCATATGCCCACCCATCCAAAGGGCTCAGATTATAATATTCCCAAACTGAACCCTGTCAGTCAACCTTCCACCTTTACGTGTGTTTGGAAGTACAAGCTGTGCCAAGTGTGTTTTTGCCTCACCCAGGAGCTGCCTTCCACAAGTCCAAATTCTGTTGTAGGCTTGCAGGGAAATCATGAGCCATGCTCTTGCACTGAAAAGAGCCTTCTGACAGCAATTTCACAAATCCCTGTCTGCATGCTCCTACCCTAACTCATACCCAAAGCACAGACTTGGTGACAAAGTGTATAACTGAAAGTCCTTCTTGGCACATCACATCATAGCTTCTTGTGCTGCTGCAGTGACCAGTGCTTCTGCAAAGCAGTGGCAAGGATAGGTCCTAAGACCTTCAGGTCCTTGCAAGGGAACTTACAGTACAGGAATTTCTTTGAGTTTGGCTTTTCCCTGCCTTTATGTCTTCTTTAGAGCAATTTGTAACTACTGTCCTTTTTTTATCTCCATGCTCTAAAAGAACCAGGAAATTCAACAGTTCACATTATGGAAAGAACTAATTATTTTAGCCTTTTCTTTTTGTTTTAAAATGTTTTTCTAATGTTCAAAAGCCAGTATTTTTTACCATCTGCCAGAGAGTTTAAATAGTCTTTTTCATCAGCCAGGACAACTCATAAAGAACATAAATATTTTGCAATTACTTGAAAAGGCCCTTTGAATGTATTGCTGTAGGTATGCATTGGGGAGGATTGCAGGGGATTGTTAGGAACTAAGTAATTTAAAACAGATGATCAAACAGAAGGGCTTTTTCCAATCTTGACATACTCCTGAATTCCCCACACATGCATAACTTAATCAGAATGAAATCCCACTGGAGTACTGAAGCACAGAATAGTACATAAACTCAGATTAGGACGGGAAGTTTGAGATCTGATGATGGTGGCTTCACTGATTTTTCTTTGCATAAATTGTAAGCATAAGTCCTCCAAAGGGATTGCCCATCCCCTTGGACAGTTTCTTCAGAGAGTATGATACTACTTGATTTTGGGAATTGTCAGCATAAGCAATGTGAAAGGAATAAGCTTCTTGCAGACAAGTTGATAATCCCTGTTGATGGACCTCTTCATTTTAACCCACAAACAATTTGCTGAAGAGGTTTATAAATACAGGTATCATGACACCATGTTGCAGGAGTCAAGTGGCTGAGGCAACCTTGACTGGATTTTGACTGCTTGACTCAAGGGTCTCTCACATTTTCACACTGACATAGATGGTGAGGGTAAAGGGAGGCTGCAGAGGGATATGAAGTGGTGTATACAGAGTGACCTTAAATTGGAGCTGGGCAAATGCACAGGAAGTGCATCAGATTTCTTTCCTATGATTTTCCATCAGGAAATTATGCCCTTTATGTCAGAACTTCCTTCAAAACTATTTTAAATGCTGTGCAGACACTTATGCTTTCTGGTAGTTCTTCACTTCTTGAATAACCCAAAGTTCCTGGTGAAGAAGAACCCACAGGAAGAGACTCCTGATCATGCAGCATGTTCACTTACTGAGAAGGCTGCCATAAAATGGCATTAGAGATGATGAAGTCTGAACTGGTGCAGCTAAAACTGCATCATTCTTTGTTTTCTTCCCAGAGAAGCTGCTTTGTGAGTAGACCAAGCCATGCCTCTTTGTTCCAATAGCTGCTTGTTAAAAGTCCACAGGAAACTGGCTAAGCAGGGAGAGAACTAAGTCTTGAGCAAGTTAAATATGCTTGACAGTGTGCAGTAGGGAGTAAGGAAACTTCAGAGCTAAGTGGCAATGAGATAGTAACAAAGAAAGCCCCTTGCAGCTTACAAGTGATGTGGGTAGGATCTTCAGAAGACTCAGAAGAGATGTGTGGGTTCAGGGAGAGGCTCAATGCCACAGTAGCACACAATGAGGCTCCAATTGCACTGCAAAGTGAGTTTGTGAGTTTTTTCAGAGGTAGATAGTAGATCAAAGGCTTGCCCAGTGGTTAAGTACAGCTTAGCTGCCCGTGCTGGACTTCTATAGTCCAGGGATTTTTCAAGGTGCATGGCCAAATGGCAGAGTGGCAGCCATAGGTTCAGACATGCTCCTAACCATCAGCAGTCAGCCTGTGTGTAACTCTTAAAGACTATTACCAGTTATCATGGGGAGACCCAAGACATCATCATATTAAATGTGGATTTGACAGAAAAACGTTTCCTAAACAGATGTAGATGGAAGATTTCTAAATGGATGTTCTATTTGTTGAGAAAACACAGGTAAAGGAAAAGAAAACAAAACTATCTGAAAATAAAGTCTTGTTTCAGCAGTCCTTCTGAGGATGAGGAACCTGTCCTACAAGTCCTGGCAATTGGATATGTGACTGTTTTCTTACAACATGATTCTGAGGAAACTGATCTTGGAAGGAGAGCCAATCTTACACCTCCTTTCCTTTCTCTCTGCAAAATTGTGACCCTAGCCAGCAGCACACATGGCTACATTTACCCTCAGTCTATAAGACCAGATGGCATTGTCCTCCCAGCCCACGGCCCTGCCACAGGGACAACCTCTGTATGGATACTAATTAGCAAGCCCACAGCCAGCTGAGGAAATTAGGGCACCTGAACACAGCTCCCTAGCACAGGGTCTACAACCCTCAAGGCCTGCCAGACAGGTCTGTGTAAACACTCATTAACTCAGACATCACCACTCAGCTCTGTCTCTGGTTTTGCATGCTGAAACAGAACAATACAAGCCAAAAAACAGGTAACTAACACTGGCAGATGAGAGAGTTGTCATCAAAAGATTTCAGAGCCCTTTTTAAGGAAGCAAATAACCAAGTATGTGAGGAGGGGGATACTTTGGCACAGCAGAGGGATGTGACCTGCCTGGAATTACCCAGGAGGCTCAGAACAACCATCTTCTTAACTGTGCACAATCATTTATTCCTGTAAGCAGAAAAGCCTAAAGGGCTGCAGGGAGGAGACTTGGGCATTTCCTCTTCCATGCTAAAAAGCATCCTCCACCCCAAGCCCTCTCTGGGGTGAAAGGACATTGTGGTTCATATAGCATCACCTTTCAGATGGGCTATAGCCAACAGAGAGATCGAGAATTTGCACACAAAATCCTTGGTGTCTTGATTTTTGTGGCTGGAATGAAACCCCAGTTCCAGTGCTTCATTATGTTGACCAAAATTTCTACATCTTTTCTTTTAATTCTTTGAATAATTTTTCCAGTTGACTGTCTTTAACTGTCACATAGCATGAGTGGGCTATAATAGGTGCTAAGTAGTTTTGCTGTGGTTGTTATTATTACTCCTTCGCAGATGATGAGTCTGAAGAAAAGAGCAATACAAATACTAAAGAGACACATCTCAGAATTGATTTTTGGGTGCAAATATAATTTCTGTTTTCTGCCCTATATGGTGACACATATCTACACAGGCTTGGGAGCCAGTCATCCTGTAGTCAGCCTGTTCTGTGCACTGTAAGGATGTATCTTGTAGCTCTATGTGGAAGGGGGTGGAGCTTCCCAATGGGGTGATTTTTGGTTTGTTTAGTTTTAATGGGAACTACAGGAAGAAGAAGAGAAAAAAATCACTTAGGCTGGGAAGTAAAGAAAGCATTCAGATGTTGAGAATAGAAACTTTCAGTTCTGTCTCAATAGATTTCAAGCAGACTTCTTCCAAAAGGCCAGAAGTATACCAAGATAAGCTATGCTAATTCTCACCCACCTCCAAATTGCCAAAATGACTGCACTTACCAGAATGGATAGGTCTACCTATTGTAAGGCAGCCACACATATTCTTTACTGAGGCTTATTGAATGGCTGGGACTTTTGCTTAGTGTCATACCACCAGCATTCTTATTTTTATAAGAATTTCAGCTCCCATTTTCTGTATCCCTGTGATAGAGACCATCCAGGACATTCTGCTCCTGGGCCTGCTGTCCAGCTCCTCCGGGTTTGCATTTGTAATGCATTAGAGAGGGTTGATAAACACAGGCATATCAACAGAGAGAAGAGCAACAGCAACAAAAAATACTGCTGGCCTATGAAGGACTTATTTAAACTGACGTAAATCTCAAGAAAATTCTGCTCCTGGGAGCAGAAGTGTCAGAACCAGCCATTCAGGCTTTTGCTTTACAATCTAGACAGGTTACGGGGCAATGAATGAGTGCTTCAAATCCACCAAGAAAGCTTTTGCAGGAAAACTTAACCCTAAACTCCACTCCTATAAAGATGCCCACTGAAAGCATATTGAAAACAAAATTCAAAATACAATACTAGTTTTTCTGTAAGATATCTTACTTGACTTGTGTTAGGAAGGCTGGACGAGGAAGGGGCAGTGAGGGACACACTGATGTGTAGCAGTAGAATCAAGGAACAATGGCTTTGAGCTTATAGCTTAAAGACAGGACAGACATTTTGCCTTTCAAAGTACATAGTAAGCAGTGACTTCATTTCACTGCTGCAGGTAAAATATTTTGTTTATCTCTTCCTAATAATCCCACAGCTTTCTCCTGAATTTCCTTCATAATTTTTTAAGTTCCAATTTTCTGTTTTAGTAATTTGATATTTGATTCCAAATTAGTAGCGTGGCTAACATTGATTTGCTCACTGTACTGCTTGGAACTTCATTCTCTGTTTCTACCAATTAAATTCCTTCCTGTTTGTTTTAATTTGCTAACATTTGCAGAAAGAACTCTATATATAACTAACAAGGATGGAACCAATAGAGAATTTGTGTTCCTAAGAGCCTAAGCAAGTCCCTTGAAAATCAATTGCTAGTTCTCAGATTCACTCAGTATTTTCTTACAAAATCATACAGTATTTTTTCCACACATCTCACTTGGGATCCGTGATGGGCTTGTCTGGGGATGAATGAACACTTGTGGCAAAAGAGGTTATTGGCATAGGACTCTTGCCCCATATGATGAAGAAAGGCAAGAGATGTGTAATTAATTAGGATGGGGATTCCAGAGGGAGAAATTAAAGTTTCATCGTTACAGCAGTCCTACCCTATCATGACAAATTATATTCTCTCCTTGAGTTTGCCACAAAGCAAATATGGAAAGCTCAGAAAGAGTTTTTATGGAAGATCACTTCCATTTTGTGATTTTTCCATCTTTTTCTGACACTGGGTTAAAATCTGGAAATCAGATTTATACAAATGTTGAATATTCACACCTTAATTGAAACACACTTTAACCAGCTCATCTGGAAGTTGATGAGGAAGGCAACTTCCCCCCAAAATAATCACATCTTTGGAAATCAAAAATCAGATACCCCAAAATCAGTAGATAGATGGAATAAAATTTGTCTTTCTCTGTGCATCGGTTGTCTCAGAATATAAATAACAGCTCTGTTATAATAATTTCTCAAAATTAACAGTAGTTTTGAGAACATGGAAGTGAATAAGCACCGAAGATGTCCATAAGAAAATCAGATCTTTTTTTAATAGATTTGGGTGGTTCAGATTAAATAAAAAGAACGCCCACTCTCTGAATGCTGCAAATTTTTATTTCCAGAACACTAATAAACCATTTTTATGCCTTTGCAGATCATACATTGTTATTTATGATTGTTACAAAAATGGTGCACATTTGCATGCTAACCAGGTCTGTCCTTTCAATTCCAGCTCAGTGCCTGTTCAGTGAACCAAATTACAAGCACTCCTGTTTTCCCACACAGTTTAGACCCAACATGTGATAAGCCTTCCACATCTCTACCTCCTGATCCCATCCCTTTTAACAGCAAAAGGTTTCCAAAAATATTAAGGGCAGAGAGAGAATATTTGGCTATGGTCTCTGACCTGGCAGAGTGTACTGACCCCAGGTCCCTTTCTGTGAACATTACTACAGATCTGAAGCAGTAAAAAATGAATAAATAAATCCCGTTTGTGCCCACCTCAGCCAGAGCAGAAGAAAAGTGATTACAGTTCTTGTGCATCAAGTGGTACGCATTTCCTTTGTATTCCTTGCCCAGCTCTTCCATAATCTTATCCACATCCTCTTCTGTGAAGTCTGTAGTGCCCAAGGCAATGGATTCTCTAGTTAAAAACAAAACATACGACAGGAAAAACAGAATGATACAGTGAAAATTGTGATACATACCAAGGGAGAAGGAAATTATCAGATATTGGCAAGAAGGACAGGCTTAAAATGTTACGGACGTACATATCTGAGGCTATCAGAGACTCTCACTAACAGAATGGCACAGTAATATCTGCAGCCTTTCCACAAAGCAAGTTATCACACAGGCAACAGCTCTGAGATCTTCTTGCTCACCACCAGGGAAGTCTCAGCTCTGGGTGTCTGCTCCTACTCTGCCCAAAAGACAAATTTCTATTACAAGAGAGATGTTTTTTTCCACAATTGAGAGGGCCCCCTGGGCCAGGAAGGATCAGACTGAAAACTTTATGCAGAAACGTATTGCTTCTCCCAATATTCCCTGAGTAGCACTTGCTCTAAAATGGCCCTCAACATAAATTGGCAGTCTGGCAAGGTCAAGCTCCCCTGCCATGGACATTTCCTTGACCCACAGTTCCACAGTCTGAGCATCTTGAACAACACAAGAATGCAGCATCCTTTCAGACTCCTCCAACAGCCAGTCTGTCCCTTGTAACAGAGCAGCAAAAAACACATGCGGTGACTCCAGGTACTCTGTGCAGTGTCCACAGATACAGGGTACTCATAAAAGGAGAAGTCTTACTTTTTTCCCCCCTGTGCATTTGCTCTGTGTAACAGGCAAAACTGGGAGCACAGAAGATGAATAAAATGGGAAAAGAGAACTGCAATCATTCGTAAGTGTGCTTTTAATCCCTGACAAACACGGTTCATCACTGTTCCCTGTTTGCTGTGTGCACTCTTTTATCCACCTCCAAAATCCCTGCAGGGTTGCCTTTGAATCAGGATCATGTAAAGGATGGCAGTGAGGGCACTTATGAGGAGAGTGAAAGGAGGACCCAGAGAACAGGACTTCCCTGCTCCCCCTACACCGATGGCTACCAGGGGCAGAAGGGAAGATGTAGAAAAGGGCCCTTACTTGAACTTAAAGGTCTCGCCAAGTTCTACCGCACTGCCCGGTGTGATCTCGAAAATCCCACTGAAAGGGTAGGGATGCCCTCCATAGGCAAACTCTGACAAGAAAAGAAACAGACTGTGAGTAATTGAATGAACGCCATGTCAGGAAAAAGTCTATGGCAGCTGTCTGCATGGCTCATCATCAGCACCAGGGGCTGGGCTATTGCCAAAATCTGTTTCAGTCAGACTCTGAAAGCTGTTTTCACTGCCTGGTTACCTTTTGGACTGAGGATGCCCTCACAGCCTCCCTCCATGCTAGCACTACTGCTTTCCCACAGCACCAGGAAAACTCTCCAAGTCTGTCCTCATCTCTGTCCTCATCCAGGTGGCTTTCTCTCAGTGGAAAGTTCTGCACTGAAGGCATCTGGCTAAACTGTGAGAGGCTTCCAGTGGTGCTATGGAGCTGGTAGAAGCCGTTTCTAGAGTAGGGAGAAATCAAATCTTCAGAGGGATTTACAGGCAGTGAGTGGGAAGTCTTTGCAGAAAGCCAGGCTGATTGTACTCTTCTGCCTCAGCACACTGGTCAGGCCAGGGAGTCCCTCCATGTCATACAGGCCATCTTGCAGGGCCTGTGAAAAAACACAGCCTGTGATCCTTGTGGTGTCACACAGGCCATCTCACAGGGCCTGTGAAAGCCTCTGTACTCAAGATGGAAATAGCACCAACAGGGGTTCTGGCTGCTGCAAGGCACTGCATAAAAATACCATGAGTGAGTAGCCAAGTCATTCCCATTTAATGCTGAAAAAGGAAACAAAGTCTGTGATGCTAGTTCATCCTTCCCTACACTACAGATGTTTTCCAGATACCTTGATTTTTTAAATGTGTGGCTCTAATCAGCTTGTACCCCATCCAGACAATTTCAAAAGTCTTACATGACATTTTCCTTTCTTTGCAACTCAACTGTTTCAAATCAACAGTTTCCAGTATCTGGAAATCCAGATTCCAATATTTCTAGACCATATTCTAGACCACATTAATAAAGAATAACTGGAGAAAAGATTTTTCCTGACAGGGAATTAATACAAACACGTCTGCAGGCCTTAAGACATCCCCTGATCCACCTCTCTTCCCTCTCCCTCATTTCTCCCATTCTCTATCCCCCTCCTTCACTACAGAATGGCTTTCCAGCATTGCTCCTGCCATCTGCCATCCTGCTACACACCTGCACAAGCTATACAGGCTGCAGTTACAGGCTGAATATGAAGGACTACGTGGTTCATAATAGAACTGCACGAGTTCTTCCTAGGCTCCACAATGGACTCTGAAAAGAGAATTGGCTGAGATTTGCAGTTTTTATCCCTCAAAACATTTCTTGTCAAAAGCTGTAAGTTTGGGGTGCTTTTCCATGTCAGACTAGCCATACAGTTGTCCCCATGTTCTGCAGGTAGTAAAAGGGAAATACTTCATACCTCTGCCGTAGATCTCGATGCCAGAGTGGAAGACACCAATCCCCAAGGTGGAGGTGTATTCATTTATCCAGTACTACAGTAAGAGAAAAGCCACATTGGGAAGCATTAATGGAAAAGAAACACATGGTCTTGGTCTAGGATATATCCCCCATCTCCCTAGCTCCTCTAAAGGAGAAGAGAGATTTTGAAATTATCTGGAGACAAACAAATTGAGACTCTTACAGACCAACAGAAGTGGGCACTATGTTTATTCAGCTGGATTGGATTAGCTCTCAAAAAAATGCTCATCTAACCCTTTCCACCTAAGATACTAACCTGTATTAAGATACAATTGGACCTGAACCTGCATAAACCCAGCTGCTACAGGATGTGTGTTTATTTATCTATCTTCTCACCTAATAACTGACACTGAGTCAGTTTTATCAATTCACTTGCCTTATTTAACCTTCAAAATCTTCAGTAAGAGAATCCCCAGTTATTTTCCACACACCTTGTAACATCACCTCCCAGCACCCCTACTTATTATTAGTTTGGTTTTAGGCAAAGAGATCATAGAGATAGAGGTTTGTTGCCCCAGTAGGTCAGAGGAATTTTCAAGAGGAGCTGTTAAGTGACTCCTTTGTCTGGAGCCCAGCGTTCCCCATTACAGCTAGAGCAGAGAAGCACTGCAGTCCAGTGCACGCGTGTGACGCTCCTCAGCCAAGCGCTGCGCAGGGCCTGTTTCCACCACACCGTGAAGGACAGTGCAGACACCCAAACAAGTCCCAGCTAAGCTCATTCCAGAGCAAGTAGCTGTACAGCCATGCCAGGGCAATGCTGCATTGGAGATAATTAGCCCTGCTCAGCATCAGTGTTTATTAGGTCAGCTGCAGAGCTGCACTGCTACAGAAATTATGTTTTCAGGCACTGAGGAAACTGCCCATGCCTGGTATATTTGCAGTTCACTTACAGCTGCTGTGCAATGAATATACATCTTCTAGTAACTTAGAGCAACTAAATTCTGGTTTTAATCTACCACTGCAAGGAAAATGAGTGCTGCTCACTTGTTCCTGTACAAGGACATGACAGGTTCATTAAACTAAAATTCTCTTCTGGGTCCGCTAGCAGCTTCTTGTGGAACCAGAAGCTGCACCTTCCCTGTGTCTGGTGTCACTGAGCTGCCATGGTATGAGTAAGAGCCCCTCTGCTGTCAGGCAGCCAGAGGTCTGGCATACTCCAACTACTGTGCTTGCACTACTTGTTTACGTATTTATGATGACTGCAGTAGCTCGGTAAATCACCTGAAAATGTTTTCTGCAAAACCACTGCTACTGTGAAAAAGCACAGTAGCTTTGATATAAAAGCCATAGACCCAAGCCTGACTTAATGTATGGCTAATCTTGATATCTTAAACCATGTCCCCAAAAATGCTTGCCTCTGTCAGTACAGCAGTTCCATTTCCCTCCAGAAAAGGCTGCAATGCTTCTTGTTCTTTGGGAGATTTTTTATCACAAATGATGTATTGTTGCAGGAGGGCAGCAAACTGCCTGACCCTAGGTAGACCTCTGCCCACTGCTCTCTGCAGACCTTGTGTAACCTCCATTTACTTCTTCACGTGAATTATGCAAACTCTTGTTTTTAGGGTCAGGTAGCTCTCAGCCTCTGCCAGTTGGGGCAGCACATTAGCAGTGAACCCTGGGTTGAACACCATGCCAGGGACTTAGGTGCCCTTGCCTTCTGCTGCCCTTCCCCACTGTTCTCTGTTGCCCAGTTCTCTGCAGCAGGAATTTCCCTACTCTGACTGGGGAAGAAGATAGAGGTGGAGGTCACATATGACACCTGGACAAAAACCCTCCGTTCAGTTCCAGAATCTCCCACACCTCAGAGAATAGTAGAATCTTTAAGATGTTAGAATCTCTAACATCATTATATCCAGCCATCAACCTAGCACCATCACCATGCTTACCACTAAGCCATGTCCTCAGTGCCATATCCCCTCATTTTTTAAATACTTCCAAGGATGGTAACTCCTCCACTTCCATATAGTCTGTTCCAATGCTTGACAACTCTTTCTGTGAGGATATTTTTCCTATTATCTATTCTGAACCTCCCTTTACACAACTTGTGGTCATTTCCATCCTGTCACTTGTTGCCTGGGAGAAGAGACCAACCTTCACCTCACTACAGCCTCCTGTCATGCAGTCATAAAGAGCAATCAGTTTCCCCTGAGCCGCATTTCCTCCAGGCTAAACACCCCCAGCTCCCTCAGCTGCTCCTCAGGCTTGTGCTCCAGACCCTTCACCAGCTCTGTTGCCCTCCTCTGGACCTGCTCCACCACCTCAGTGCCTTTTCCTGTAGTGAGGGGCCCAAAACTGGATACAAGATTTGAAGGGCTTCACCAGTGCCGAGTACAGGGGGACAATCACTGCCCTGGTCCTCCTGGCCATGCTATTGCTGATACAGGCCAGGATGCCATTGGCCTTCTTGGCCACCTGAGCACACTCTGGCTCATGTTCAGCTGCTGTAGACCAGCTCTCTCAGGTCCTTTTCTGCCAGGCAACTTTCCAGTCTCTCATCCCCCAGCCTAAAGCACTGTTTGGGTTTATTGTGACCCAAGTGCAGGATCTGGCATTTCACCTTACTGCCCCTCATATGATTTGCCACAGCTCATTGATCCAGCCTGTCTAGATCCCTCTGCAGAGCCTTCCTACCCTGAAGCAGATCAACATTCCTGTCCAACTTGGTGTTGTCTGCAAAGTGACTGAAGGGGCACTCATGGGTTAACTCCTGAGATAGTCTCAGGTAGTCTCAGTCAGCTTCAGAGAAAGCCTGGTTTCTCAAGTCCTGCTGAAACAAGTCCCCGATGATATGGGAAGTAGGCGGTCTTCTTCCCTCAGGCTGTATTGTCTTAGGGCAACAATACAACCCAAACATGCCCAGGTCACACCAGCTGCTTTGCTTAGAGAAGGAACTAATAGGAAGAGAAGGGAGGACTTTTAAATCAGAAATACTCTTGCCAGTTATCAAAATCAGGGCTATCTGCAGAGCCTCATCTGCATCAGGCTTTGTATTTCAAACAAGGAAGTTACACCGAAACCCACTTGCAGCTGTAGCTTTTTCTTCTTCCATATTAAAGGTTATGTTGGATCCAAACAACAAATAAGCAAACAAGCAAGAAAAAACCCTCTCCTTGACTGACTACTTATTAGAGTAATGTTCTGATTCTTGACCACCTCATACATGCAGAGCACTCTCATACATGCAGAGCACTCTGAGATCACAAGCCTGCCCTGTGCCCCGAGCACTCTTGTTTGCAGCACAGAATTTCAGCCCCTGCAACGCATCCTGCCCAACTCCAGGAGCAGAGAGACAGGCCACAGGACAGCTCTGAAAGCACAAGTGATGAGGAGGCTCCTCCAGCTACAAAGAAGAGAGGAGCAAAAGTGTTTCTCTGGCTGATGCCAGGTGTTGCAAGACTATCACATGAACATTGCAGTATTTAAATGGTGTATTTTTCAGTATTAATTCCTTTAAATGAGCTATTATGGACTGAAGTGAAACAACCTCAACCATACCTGAATTTGAACTGAGCAGAAGCTATCCTGATTTAGTATTTTCTTTCAAATCATTTCAATCACACAAGGGTGTTATTGAAGTGGGGTCTGATTTGCATCTTGGTTCAATTGATACAATACTGGTATGACCTACTAGCAAGACCAAAGTGCAAGGCAGCTCTGAATCACAGCTGTACTGTCCTCATCTCACCCCTGTCTCCAGGGTGCTGTAGACTCTGCCTCCAGTGTGTGACTGAACTCACAGTGAATGCCTCACAGCACTTTGGCACAGCCCCCGGCTTGTCTCGGCAGGAAGCTATGCTAAAGTGAACATGTCAGTCACTTGCTGAGCTGGAAAAGAGAATCCAAGCCAGATTTGAAACCAGGTTTGTACACACATGCACGAGCTGGCCTTGTTTTCTGAGGGGTTTGCAATTCCGAGCATAAGAACAGCAGCAACAGTCAGCAAATATTCATCTTTGGAGTAAATTGGTTATTGCTTAGATTAAAAACAAAAATCGGCAGCCTGTTCAGTCAGATGAAGAGCCAGGGAACTGAATACAGCAGTATCTTAAAGAGAGTTGTGATTCATGCTTGCATTGCATACTGCCTGGAAAATTGTGCCCTAAACCATACACAGAGGGACTTAGAGCATTCTGTCTCGTTTCCATCTTCAACAGAGACAGAGAACAGCACAGATGATAACAGAGGCAGGGAGGAAGGCTAACCAGGCTATAATCACTTCATAACAGCAGCAGACAGCCCAAAACTCAAAATTCAAACCCAGAGAGGAACCTCTGCATTTAGTTTGTAGCGTTTCACTTAACAGCTTTTAATTAAGGTCTCTGATGAAGTAGAATTTGAAAAATTTCAGGTTTTATTCAGATTTTCCCTGATTTTCTGTTGTTTTGGTTCAGAAGTCAGTAATAACCAGTGATAGTTTAGATTCTGGGAGATACTCTGAGTCAGTTCTTATGTTATTCCCTTCATTTATCCATCACACAGAGGCAGAAGTAAAAGTCTTACCGGAACATACCCTAACTTTTCCGAAAAGAAAGAAATTTAAAAGCTTCATTATATTGACATGCAGATTTTAGGTCTAGAATGGAGAAGCAGATGATGTGATACTGGCAGATTATATCATCCTGGGGGTTTTCAGAGCAGGAGTTCCTAGGAACTTGTGCCAGAAACATGAGTTTCCAGATAGAAGAGGCCCATCCATGTAACCACTAACTTCTGCCATCAACTAATACTGTACATTGAAGTTTCTGTCACTAACGTTCTCTTCCCTACTTCAGAACTACTTCATTACTTTCCATTGTGTCACCAAAATCTTTCCTGCATCAATGTGCTCAGCAGTTTAACTAAACAGCTCCCCAGATGCTGGAGACAAGACCTCTTCCATGACTATCGCAGATATTCTGAGCACTTGATTCTTTCTCTGAGCAGCCAACACACTAAGCAATATTCCATTCATCACCACAATACTGACTGGATATTCCACTCCACCAGATCCATCCACTACTGAACAGATGCTAAGCCCTCCTTCGTTATGATCTGTATGAACATATAGAAAATAAATCCACCAGTTGTTAATTAGATCCAATTTCAATGAATAGCTGCAAACTCGGAGTACCCAGTGTCATAGATCCTTGCTGAGAGCTCTACTCTTCACCAGGTATCACACACCAGCAATGTCTGAGCCAGCATACCAGGCTAGAGAGAGCTTGGCTCTGACCTCATCTGGTGCTCTGATGTCCAGGCATGACCAGACACTACTGTGACCGAGACTCCTTTACCAAGGATGGGTACAGATGATGAAACAGTAACTAACTTATCCATATCTCTTCTCAAAGCACCATCTGCATGTAATTCAGAAGGATTACTTACTTTTCCCTGTGAGTTCACTGGCAGAGCTTTGCTTCTGGGAGAAAGGAAAAAGCCAGTAAAGGATGATATTTAGACATTGTTAGGGAGCAAGGAGCATTTTAAGGGACTCGTGTCAACACAGGTCCCATAAGAGACTGTCAGCCTTATCACCTGAGCTTGATTTTAATCCTTTCCTTCTTGAGGGCCAAGTCATACACTGTACTTGGCCCTTTACAGGGATGTCTCCTCTTTATAGGATTGGGGATCTGGCTTGCTGAAGAGACCCTTGGCACAACAAATGCAAGTGGAGAATATCCAGGGCAGTGCTTGCTCCTGCAGTCAAGTTACCTAAGCAGCCTCATGAAGACATGCAAAGGACTGTGTGCACTTACAAATACACTGCTCAGCTATATCTCAAACACCAAGAGAATGCTCTGCAATGTTAAATCTCAGCACAAATGGCAGTCTTTTAAAGGCAACGTCAGATTGATGCAGGAGAGCAGCTAGGGAACATCAAAGTAATACCTCAGCTTTATGTCCTGAAATGCATTGATTGTCCAGAAATTTGAGAGCACAAAAGATAAAACTGAAGGGGAAAGCTAGAGAACAGCATTTCAGGAAATCAGCGAGTAAAATCCCAGCTGTTTACAGCATACAGCCAGCAGCTTCAGAAGAGTTTGTTTCCCTAATACTTCTTTCTAAATCAAGATCCAGAATCTTGGGCCCACAGAGGTGAAAGGAGAGGGGCCATAAAAGATCACAGATTATTCCCCAAGTAGTGCTTGCAGGGGTGAAGGAAACTTACTTCAACTACAGACATACAGGACAGGGGGCTTTCTGCAGATCCAAGGCTCTTCAGTCATATTGCAGCAGTGCTCACTTCTGTTCCACGGCCCCAGGCATGCACACAGTCCTGCAATATGTCCCAGTCCTTCTGCTGTTCACCCCTTCTGCCCTGGAGCTCTAGTGATAAAACTCACTATCATGTGGGATGACATCAAATTTTACAGCATGGCTACTATTAGCAAGTTTTCTTTTTCAACTGGGTGAGACTCAGGCTCATTTCAGTGTGACCCACATCTCTTGCACTCCATTCTCCAGGAGTCCAAGGCTTGTATATTCATCAAGTCTAAAATGTTGTTTTCTTAGCACTACTGTGAATACAGATTAAGTGGGAAAGGGTTTAAATACATGTGGGCAGAACAGCAACTACATAAAGCTTAACAGAGTATTGAGGAGTGATGACACAGACGTGTCTTTGCTACCTGGGTGGGTCCTCATTCCAGCACACATAGAACATGGCTCTTCCCAGCTGGAGGACCATCTCCTGTGTCAGGTCCTCTTCACTGTTGGCAAAAGCTATCAATCTGCACGCCATGGGCATGGGTGTGAAAGCCCATCAGGTCACTCCAAATCAAATCAGCCAAAAGCACCTACTTTAGTCAGGTATATTAACTTTCAGCTACAATTCCAGACAGTGTTAAAGAAACAAAATGCTGCAGTGAGGAGGTCTGTGTCTACAAACAGGTGCAGCCTCCAGTTGCAGTAGGCAATAACTTTCAAATATCAAGAAAAACAGTTCCCAGGGTGTAGTCACTGGCCTGCTTGCAAATAACCTGACTGGCAGAACTGATTAAAGCTCAGAAACTACAGGTTTTCTTCCAGGAGAGCATTCCCAAATCCTGTGAACTCTGCAGCTTCACTGCAGCAAGAGAGCTTGTAGCTCTGATGAGGCAGGGATACAGGGTGACACAAGGACCCCACTCATGAACCCCACTTCATACTCATATTGGCTGAAGAGCAGACATCTGAGGAGCAGTCTCAGAAAGAAAAAAAAGACAAGGCATCCTTTGGCATGCAACTGCCTCTGCTCTGCTGCATTTTAAATGAAAGAAGCTTCTGCTAAAGATACTTCTCCACCCTTCAGGTTAATACACTCTAATAGAACAGGAATTTCCTGGGAAACAGCAGCCTGATACTTAAAGCTGATACTGCTAAACATATTTCCTCGTGCAAACCCACAGATTCTAGGAGAGGAGACCCAAGGCAGGAAGTTCAATTGCAGCCTTGAGAGGAATGAGAGGCCAAGCCTCTGTGGGACTGCAGCAGCCAATTCTGTCTCAGCAGGTCTTCTATTTCAGCCAAGTTCTGCTCTGCAAAGGAACTTTTCTTCTTAGGTTGGGCTAAGTACATTCCTTGTCTGTCTCCTCAGGAAGAATTTCTTCAGCGTTTACTGTGGCTTTCCAGAAATTATTATAATATGCATTTGAATTGCCTGATGCATGAGCCAACAATAAAACCTTTACAATCAAGAAGCATAAAGAGCTTATTTCAGAGGCTTCTAAAATGCTGTGTGTGGATTAAAAACTGATGCTGCTGCTGAGAGAGATTGGAAATCTACTTATGCTTCAATGCTGTGACGCAATGCAATTTTAGTGGAAGAATATGAGGACAGAAGAAAATATTAATCATGCTGTGGAAAGAAAACAGTAAGCATTTCACAAGTTAACTTTTGTGCGTATTCAGAATATTTTAATTAAAATTCACAAACAAGATTTAGCTGTGACAATGGAATACCTCCAGCACTTCCACTTACAGCCTCATCCTATAAATGGTCGGCACAGTTCTAGCTCAGTATACTGGTATTACTTGAAATCTCTTACAATTTTCTGCTTTCTCCTTTACTGTTTACACTTTCTACCCTGTTATGCTGCTGGCAGGTGTTGTCCTGAGCAGAGCTTCCTTCCAGCAGCTACATCTGTGAGGTGTTTACAAGTTGACTGCTGTGTACCCTTGGCCTCAAGGCACGCACATCTGAAGCTGCTATTCAGAAGGAAGGCAGCTGACCCGGCGTGCTCTGCATTAAATGCAGTTCTCTTGTTGAGGAGAGCCAACACTCATCCAACTCATGTTTCAGTGCTCGAGTGAGAACTGCCTTACGAGCAGAGACATAGAGCAACTCGCTGGCTAAAATAAACAACTATTTTCTGTCCCTGCAGAATGACCATCCCTGTCTCTTCTGTTTGTAGGTTCACACAAAGCCAGCCCACCAGGCCAAGGGTTTGTCGCACCGGTCATAACACGAATGGCCCATCTCAGCTGTCTGAGATACGGTACCAACATGGTATTTACAGCAGACTGTTTACAGCATACAAGAGGCAATATGCCATTTTTCCAACCTCCACCTGTTTCCCTAAACTTCATTCCTGACTGTGCCTGAAAGAGTCAGATCAGTGAGCCAGGGTGGGACTGGGGACATCAAATAGAAGTCACTGAGAGGGGGTTGCTGGAGCAGGTGCCAGTGCCAAGAGCCTGTCCCACACAGTAATCTTAGAAGGAGCCCTGAAGAAGGATTATCCATGCTATTGCACACCCCTTTACATGCTGTATCCCCTTACTTTGGACAACTTTTATGAAACTCTTCATCTCAAGCACATGAAGCCAGAAAAAAAGTGCATCCGTTTGCAGGATTACACTAAAATATATTCACTCATGGAATGTGCCTGAGAAACTCACATGTGTTAGAAACTTAAGGAAGTAATAATACCTTTGCCTTAGATGCATTCACAATGACAAATTGAGAGGTATTGAAAAAGAACAGCAGCAAAATGATCGGGGAAGTGGCAAGACTGACATATAAGAATTAATTTAGAAGCACTAATAGCTTGGCAAAGCAATGACTGCAAATGACAAATCTGCAAACATTTTAAGGGCTGACATGAATTATAGGAGAATACTTCTTAAGAATGATACAAAAGATTCAAGTAGGAGCAACATACTTAGTTTAAAAAGAAGAGAGACTTTGACTAAGTGCTTAGAAGATTCCTGGCAGCAAAAAAAAGAGCAAGAAAACATTTGTATGACTCAAAGCCAGATATTGAGAAAGCCTTAGTGTGCCTGTGCAAGACAGAGTATTGAATGGTCTGAAATGATTTGCTCTGCTAATGTCAAGGAGGCTGCTAACATTCTTGGCTGAGTGTATTTCAGACACTACACATCTATCTGCATTGTGAGCCCTCAGCCCAGACTGTCAATAAGTAGGTTTCCCATCAAAGAGGATTCAGATGAGTTGAAAAAAAAATGCAAGGGAGATAAACACTCAACAGCTTGGACAGGAGGTCATCAGGAGCTGTCTGAAGCACAGTGCAGATGCTTTGGCTCTGGAACTAGATTGACCCTGATGTATCTGGTAGGGTCAGCAATACGGCCTTAGGGCTCTCTGTCCTTTCTCTTGCAGAAAGGATGTAGCTGAAAACTGTAATAACAAATAGGGCTGTTAAATGATTTTTCAGATGTGGAGTAATGCTGCAGCCTTGCTCAGACCAAGCAACATGAACATCTCCTTTTCCTTGTTGGTAAGGATCCTTTGCTGTCTTCTGTGGACCTGTAGCAGCATTTCTCTCCAAAGAAGAGGCTAACCCCATCCTGATATCCAGCATTACAGAGAGAAAACAGACATTCAGTGCATCCTTTGCAAACACACTCCAGTTGACACATCAGTCCTGCCGAGGCCAAAGCATCTGCTTTGTTCAGAGTATTGGGCTGCGGGTAACGTGCACCCCGAGTGCCCCACAGAACAGCTGATTGACAAGCAGCTGTAGCATATCACTCAAAAACTGTGCTGGAAAGCACAGTTCATCTCTGCTCTGGCAGATTATTAGCAGAAATTTGAACTTCAGCCTTTCAAATCCAAGATGTATTCAAACCATAATCACCAGCCATAGCTTCTCTATCGAAGTGATGCATGCACGTGTAAACTGCCCAGCAGAAGAGAGTGAGAGATCCATGCCACCAAATAAACCAGCAGCTAAGACTTTTCTTCCAAAGGCTTGTCTAGAGGCCTTCTCAGGTTTCTCTTCCATGACAGCAAAATGCTAATATGACACTGATTCTTCCTTATTGACTTGCCCTCCTTTGGAGTGTTCCTGCCTGGGCAAACACAAATACCTACTTTTTGGTTAACCCAGGCACACCAACAGTCCATGCCTGACCACCTGAGGCAGATTTCTTGTGATCTCTTCTTGGATTTCTAATGAGAACATGCAAAACACTAACCTCTTTCAAGCTACAGTATAGTTTCAAACACCCTTCACCATGGTGTTTCCATTCATATGTACTTCAGGAATGAAGTATTACTCATCAGGATCCACAGCCATGGTCTTCAGAGCCTTTCAGGGACAAAATGAATACCTATGACAAAAAAGTCTGTCTGCTTGTCTGTTAACAAGGCTTCATGTCTTGGTGGACTAGGGAGCTCACTCTTTTTCCTGAACGGTGTTTTGTTTTCTGTTATCCTCTGACAGTGGCTCACACCTGTCAGGTGATCAGACAAACATATTCAATCTTCATTTCATATCATAAGCCTTGATTACCTAACAAGATCATTCTGCCTTTTCTCCTAACCACATCTAGTTGGTGGCAGAGGAAGGAAGGATCATCTCCAAAATTTCTAAGCTGTGACCAGCCTGAAGGAATGGGATGCAATGGACTAACAATAAAGCCCCTCTTGTGACACATACGGCCTTGAAAATTTTGATCAGGTGCATGCAGGCCACTTACAACTTTCTGTTGTCAGAGATGACTACCAAGTCGAAGGAATACCCATATTTGCATTGGAATCCAGTTTATTAATGCTTTCACCAAGGGCAACAGCCTCCTAGATACACAAGGCAGGAACATCTACTCTATACCAAGAAAGTATAAGAAACTGGTTAAAATAATTTCTGACTTCTACCAAGTTTCTACATGGATAACTACTTGAAGAAGACTGAGGTAACAACAACGTAATTGCAACTACAGCCATCAGAAAGGGATAAGAAGTCAGTTTAGGATATCACAAAAAAACCATGAGCACCACAGGCAATGGAAGAAATGGTTCTTTTTGTCCCATCCCATTAATGCAGAGCACAGCAACACACTGTTTTCAACCTATTTCCTACACTGTTGTGTAGAGACCCAGGGTAGACAGGAAACAACTTCAAAGAAATCTGTAGGCTGGCAGAAGTACATTTGTTAGACAAAAGCTGACATCTTCAGTAGGAAAAAAATTTGAAATGAGAGGTACACAAATATTAAAGAAAATAAAATTATTGCCCAAAAAAACCAAAGAGAAAAAAAATCTTAGGTTCAAACAGGAGGTGGAAGCATATTTGAACATCAACAGACAAACTAATGAGGGATAGCTCCATAGCTAGGCCAAACAAGAATTTGAGAGGTATTCCCTGCTCTGCTATGGACATACCACAGATTTACTCCAGACCAGGCCAAAACTGAAATTTTATCAGCATGATACTACATTCACATTCAAAACTGTGATCCTCCAAATTCTTCTTCCAATTCCCATTTACCCTGAAGTGTTTAACACCATCATTGTCAGCAGTCTGAATGGAAGATCTTCCCATTCCATTACAGTGTAAGCTCCACACTCAGGTAAAGAGAATCCCCAATAAGGATGAAGATCCACAAAGTAGGACTTACCCTGGGGATTCTTAATGGCATTAGCACCTCATAGCTAGGAGTTAAACCTACCCACAGATGAATCTGGATCCTTAGAGGAAAGTGAAAAAAGAATGTAAGATTCCCCAGATTTTCTCTCTGTGCAAGGGTTGTGTAGAATCAAAATTATATGTTGTATAGGCATGTAAATTCTCACTCAGTCTCATTCCCATTCACTTGCCAAAACCAGTTGAGCCTGTCTGTGAGCCAAGAGCAGATCAGAAAAGAGCAAGGTCGTTTGCACTAAGGAATCTTATAGTCCATGCTGGCTTTGGTGGCACACATTCAAAATACCTCATAGTGTCCATGAGAGAAATTGACTGTGTGTCACTAACAATAGTTTGCTTTTGCAAAAGAAAAAAAATCAATATTTGTCTCCAAGCTTCTGAGAAGAGTATCTATTCTACACCATAGATGGGGAAACCCTTTCACAATGTGAGCTGAGGTTTTTTCTTGGAGAGGTTCCAGGGCCCTTGCCTGGCTGGCAGGGTGCCTAACCAGCTTAGCTTAGAAAAATAATGGGAAATACAGATTCCTGCAGCTAACGACCTGTCCTTTTACCCTACAGTGTTTGTCCTGTCTTGGATAAAACTCTTCAGATACAGTGCCAATGTCATACAGTGTCTCATCTCTCTGCACTTCATACAAGTAAATAGATATGTGTGCATTTTTGCCATAATTGTATACTCTCTGCTCTTCCAGTACAACTACTGAGGAATCGCATTGCAGTGATATCGCCAGATTAGAATTTAAGAGATAAAACAGAAAACAAGCAATCTGAATACAGCAATGATAAAATGCTGCTGTAACATGGAGGTTCAAACACATCTTCCCTCAAAACCCACTTATGTTGGTCTGAAGAAGGAAAAAAAAAACAAAAAAAACCAGTAAAGCAAGAAACATTTCATTGAGAAGGGAACTGTCTCAAGAAGGTGTAACTGGATAATCTAGCTCAATGCCAAAATGGGTTGTTGGAGTAATTATCGTCTACAAGGCACAAAACTGATACAGAAACACCAGTCAGGGAAATTCAGACACAAAATTGTTTATAACCCATGACCGAAGGGCTTCTATGCTGAGTGACTGCAACACTATCTAAAATTACCAAAGATAGTAAACATTAATAGCTTAGGAAATGAGTAACCATTTCTTATTGTTGGCATTTACCTATTGGATGCTGACAAAGTGTTTTAAGGATACTTTTGCTCCCCCCATATGAAGATGCAACAGAATGATTAATATGTGCAGCATGCCACTATGGCTGGGAACAAATTAAAAAGATGTGGGAGTGTCTTAAAAACTCTGAGGTAATGTACTCTGCTTTGGTTTGGGTGGGGGCTACAGGAGGTTTGTTTTTTGTTGGTTTTTTCCCCCAGGAATTCCCTCTGCCTTTATTTAATGAGCAGCACTGGACGTGCAGCTCCAAATGCATTTAATAGCCATCCCTTGCTGAAAGACAGAAATGGCTGTTAGGAGCAGTGTGTGGCAATGAGTCAACAGCATTTGGTACTATGAAGATACTTTTTTGTGTGCAAACCACTTCAGAATAAAGTGCAGGTGTTTGTCCCTTCAAAGGGACAGCCTCTGTGCTTGCTTCTCCCAAGAGTCACACACACCATTGCACATGGAGAGGCACAAACCTGACAGTGAAGCATCTTTGGAAAACACTAAGTTGTCCTTTCTTTCTTCTCCTTACCCCCACCTCATGAACAGCACAGCTTGTGTTGGACTAGTATTCAGGCTGCCTGAAATATTCCCTTTCTTCTAGGCACAATAGTAATTTTACACTTGTATTAAAGTAAATCTTCTGTGATAGTCTCCTGTATGTTGCATACATCTAGAAACAGACCTGAAATTACCCAAGAGATTCAGATTACTGCTTCCTTCATGGACTTGCATCTTACAGTATCTTCACATCTGAAATGTGCCCAGTAAGATTGGAAATTGAAGGAGAAAAAGGAAGATAAGGAAATACTTTAATAAAACCAAAGAGGAAAATTTGCCTTATGTAACAAGTTTCTCTGGGAATATTCCTCTCCCTGTCTCCTCCTCACCACCCCCATTAGTATTTATTTCTATAAAAATCCATTAGATACCGCGACTACATCTTGGCTCCTGTTTGCTTCAGTGAAAAGAGAAAGGGTTGTATATTTGTACCATGGAGTGCAAATGGTGTTGTCTGCCAGATCCCTCCGAGAGCTGCCAAATATTTCTCCTGCATGCAGAGTGGGCATCTAATCTGAACTGTGGCTAGGCTGATGTAGGAGAAAGAGGCAAGCACTGTGACGCTCACAACATCCTCTAATATCAAAGACCTCTGCCCTCAGATTAAGCTGTCTCCACAGGCTGGCCCATCTAAAAAGAATGCTTATTCATATGCTATTCTAAGATATCTGGGCCCTTCTAGATGCCTAGATATCTATTGTAGAAAAACAAAGCCTTATTTGGCCTTAGGAGATGGGCCATTGTCAGTTTTCTCAAAAGCAGATTGCAGCTTATATTTGGAGGTGAAGAAGCACACCCCCATTTTGATTACTACCTAAAATAAGAGCACATGCTCTTAATAGGATACTATACACAACTCCTATTCCCTACGGACCCAGAAATTCTTCTCAGAGAGCCAGAGACCTAAAGAAGTCATCACCCTCTTTCCAGAGTGATCCATAGTGCAGAATGAGGGCAAAACCTCATGCAGTTGGTCTCAGCTTCGATACAGACACGACTTGCATAAGCGATTAAGGGTATTGTACAGCACATGTGGATTTCAGTTCCCTTGAGTTGCTTTTCTGTAAGTTCACTCATGCAAGCTAAGGAATACAAATGGTCATAAAGCCATAAATTAGACTAATTATCCAGTAAACCAAGAGAAAAAAAAAATTCTATTCCTATCTAGCAGGGAAGTGATCTGGACACTCTAGCAATGAAAGTCATGCAGGTGATGAATGGATAGGTCTGAGACCATTCAGTTCCCACTCCATATATCTGCCTTCTCCCAAGTTAGATGGATGCATGCAAGAGGCAAACAGATTCATCAAACAAATAAGATCAGCAGCCCAGCCTGATATATTTCAGCTTATGTGGAAGTTCCATTTGCTCTATGAAGTATGAGTTCAGTAGCATTTTTGTAATTCATTTTACTGTGATTCCCTTTAACACCACAATAATCTTGTTTAGCTTCTCTAACTGAAAGAGGCCACGAAGGGATAAAATCCCCAAAATAATATCAAACTGGGCATCATGACCAGAAGACTGCTTGCATGACTGGGAGATCTCAGGAGGGGCTAGTGTCACCAGATGGAGTTCATAAACCAACCTCTCTTTGCATGCTTCCTATAAGATCTAGAGGAGAAGTAGCTCGTAATCTCTTTGGAGCCAGAACGCTTTCTCTGGCTCCTATTTACAAAGTGTCTTTGTGAAATATGATGGAATCCCAGTTCATGGCTGAGCTCATTGTTGGTATCACAAATGAATCATCAACAGCAGGACAAGGCAAACACCACTATGTTGTAAGCAGGAGAGTATTACCTCCTTCCACAGGAGAACATTGAGAAAATTTCACAAGCAAACAGGACATATTTGCTCATGCACCACATATGCAAATGTAAATACAGTCTGTATGTGTACAACAAAGCCTTAGAGAACAGCAGTGTTTTAACCCTATGCTTTCCATCAAGTGGCTGGCTAGCAATATGCAAACACGTCCAAAACTGTGCACAAAGCCAACAATCAGTCTCCTTTCACATATGCTATTTTAGTAATCAAGCCTAGAAACAAGCCCAGTATTGCACCAAAGGTGCAGCACTGCAGATTGGTCCTTGGCAAAACTCCTTATAGGAACAATTTTCTCCTAATCATCCTCTTCCAGAACATGGTGACTTACACAAGCATGCTGCTGAATCCCTAGGAATGCCTTTGCCTTCTGTGGCAATAATTAGCCTGCTCAGAAGACAGCCTTCTTCAGCAAGTAAACTACAGAAGATGCAAATTTTTTAACTCTCAGCTTACTTTATCCTCCAAAGTGCATTTGTACATGGTAAACAATGAGAGTAAACACACAGCTTGGTTTGTTACCCTGCAGCAGCAATGTCCAGGTAACCAAGTATGTAAACAGTGATGGATAGAGAACAATAGCCAGCAATGCATGTTTTTTGCTATCTCTTTGTAAAAAAAAACATCACCTACTATGACATGAGCTTAATTTGTGTAATTGTGTAGCCACAGTTTCTACCTCACCTGAACACTAATACCATGGGACTTGTGCACCCGTGTTTGCAAATACCTTCTTTGCTTTCCCTTCCAGCTCAGTCCTAGCAAGGCACATACTCCTCATCTGTTTGATCAGATGGCACTACAGAATGGATGTGAGCAAGACTAGCCTGGTGCTGAATTGCTGCGCTGGTGCCAGTCCTAAACAAAAACACTCATGGGAGAAAGAATGCCAGCTAGGTTCAGCAGAGAGATGGGATGGAGAATAACATGATTCACATAATGAGTGAGCCTTTGGAAGATGCTTGAAATAAACAGGAATCAGTCTTGAGTTTTAAAGCCTTAAGAATAGCCAAGATTTTGGAAGCATTCAGATGCTCTGTTTCTTCAGCACGAGGAGCTGCTTGGCATTGTGGCACTCAAATCTTAGTTCAAGTGCAGTCACAATAAAGATTTAGACATCATGAACACACAAATTAGAGGTGGGAGAACCCGAGTGTTCAGCAGAGAGCACTGCAGGCAGCACTCTTACTGATCATTCCTCACTCAAATTGTCTTAGGACCCTGTCCTTTCAAGAGTAGATGAAAACATTTTCACTTTTAGCTTCTAGACAGACCTAAAAAATAGAAGAATAGCCTCGCCAATAACATTTATTTCTTCAATCCTTCCTCCAACAGATCAGAAGAGAAGTCTTTAGGGCCAAGTGATAGCAAAGCTGAAAAAGGAGAACTCAAACCTGACACCCACTGTTGCAGAAAAAATTAATTCAATCTTTCCATCAGAGTTTTCTAGTTTCCACCAAAATAATTTGTTTTTTGTTGGTTTTTTTAGTGGGAGTGGAACCTCCCACTTTTATTTTTGTAGAAGTAGGAGAAGTGAGGAAATCAGAAGAGGACTTAGCTTTTCACTACTAGGTAATACACCTGCAAGCTACCAGCAAGGGCTGTTGATACAGAAGGTTACATTTGCTCAGGAAAACTGAATGGAATAAAGAGCCATGGAGACCTAGTAAAGAAGCAGAGGTCAAGCTCAGAGAAGCCCCAGAGCTGAAATTGTGTGAATGTGTTAGAAGGAAGTGTCATATATGCTTGTGCTGTTCCATCTCCCAGTTGTGGCCACAAGCAGGCATTGAGGGAAGAATAATGAAATTGGATTAGATGGATCCTTGGTCTGAAACAGTCTGGCCATTCTTATATTTGTGTGCTCTTTTCTGCGAATAAGAACAAAAACATGGAAAGAAAATCTTGGAAATACAAGGAGGGGAGGTGTTTCAAAGATGAGCTTTCACCCGTCTGAAAGACTGGGCAAGCCTTGTGCACCTGCGGGAGAGAATCTGCCTCACACTTTGGTAGTCAGAATACAATTTAAGCAAAGGCTTTGAGATTACGCTGTAATTGCCCAATTAGCTCTTGCGTGCAAAAGGGATTCTCTTCTATTTATTCATATCCAGCAGGGCAGAAATCCAAAGCTTTCTGCCCACTGTGGATTTGCTCTTTCAATTCATTAGGATTAATTTCTTCACCACCCACACAATTCTCTGAATCTCTTCCTCCCCTCCTGCCCCACTGCCACCTGTCAAAGTTACAAAGATGATTGGTGCTCCTTAAAAGCAGCACAGAACATCTTTATCATCTATTTACTGGCAGATGCTTTCTCCCCCCCTGCTCCTTTGCTAGACTAGTTCTTTCCAAAAGCCTGCAGTCTGTCAAGCTGTCCCCAGAGCACATATGTGCATGTGTTGTTTAACCACATCACCTCCTGTAACCCCAGTGTTCTTATCCCCCCAAAATCCTAGGTAGCATTTTATTTTGCCCAGTACCAAGATAAACAAGAATATTTTCAAATCTATTGGCCATCAGATTAAATTATAACCCGTGTAAAAAGTCAGCATAAAGACTTCAGGCTTGTCTAGAGCAATTGTTTTTATTTCTAAAGCAGAGGATAAATTTTGGTGGATTAACATGAATGTAATCCTGTTGTCAACTCATTGGGCAGAACTGGGACTGACTGTTTCTCCTTTACCTCCTCCTGTCTCAGTCCAAAGCTTATACAGAGTCATGGGGAAAAAAGGGAAGCACTCATTGTTCATGCTCTGGCTCATTTACCCCTGTTTAATAGGTGACACCTTTTCAGAAAGCTTCTGGAATTGTATTGCCAGAGATGCTCTGTAAATTGATCGGTTTGGAAAGAACCATCTCTCATCCTGTTGGCGTCACAGTACGACACTAAATCCTAGGAGTTTTCTTTCAAATGGGAAATCATGATAACAGAGGGCCTCCACTTCCATTTTGAAAAGACTGAGTGCTGGAAGAGTGCTTCTGACCCACAGTTCCCTTCAATGGTGGAAGCTATCTGAACTCAGTCAAAGGAGAGCACAGGTAAACTGAGAAGCCTCAATAAAACACTTTGCTTTGAAATATCTATCACAGTCCTTAAAAAGAAATCAGATTTTCAGCAGCCACAGCTGGAGAAGAATAAGAATAGTCTCACAATCCTAACTCCACATGAAAACCCAAGGGATTGCACAACAAGTTACCTAATCACAGTCACAGAACATCTCACATTGGAGGAGACACCCATAAGGATCATTAAGTTCAACTCCTTGCTTCTCTCAGGACTATCTAAAACTAAACTATAATGACTAAAAATGTTGTCCAGATGCTCCTTGAACCATGCAAGGCTGGTGCTGTGACCACTTCCCTGAGGAGCCTTTTTCAGTGGCCGATCACCCTCTCAGTGAAAACCTTTTTCCTGATGTCCAGTCTGAACTTCCCCCGACACAGCTTCATTCCATTCATGTCCTATCATCAGACAAGCCAGCCTCTCTGCAAGCTAGTGCCTCAGCTGCAGATTGGGAATAACAGCCTTTTCCTTCTCCAGATAAATAATGGCTAGTACATTGGAGAAGACCAAGAAAGGATCATGCCCTGGAGTGCAAAAGGCTAAGCAGATCCCTTGGGTATCCTGTTCCACCCCCTGCAACAGCAACACAGCATGGAGATATATTTGCTTTGAATTGTCAAGTACCATCAGCAAGGTCCAGAGGACAGAACTGCTCAGGGGGAGCTAATGTATCGTGTCATGAAGCACAGCACACAGCCCCCTCATGCTGCATTGTTTTCTTACTCACCTCTTCTGCATCTTCCATCCCTTGAACAACATCCACCATGCTGCAACCTGCGTGCTTGCAATTCACACGCCATCATCTCGATTTGCCTGGGCTTTCCTGACAGAACTAAATGAATAGCAAATTGAGCTCTGTTTTTCCCTCCCCCACTCTCCCCTTGCTTTTGTACATGCTGAAGTAAAAAGCTTCCTCTGACTCAGATTTCAGCTGTCACAGATTTCAGCAGTTTTCTCCTAGGAAGTCTGGATGCTAATGACAGAAATAGCAGCTGTCTCTAAATACTTCATCTGCTGTAGTCAGAGGGCAGTAAAGGCCAAGGCCAGCAGCAGGTGTAGTAGGTGACTGCTTCAGAAAATCCCCCATCCTCACCAGGCAGGCTCTGATGAGAAGGGATTGGGACCACCACCCCCTGATTGACAGGAAGGCCAGGAACAATTGCCAAGGCAGGCAGGAGGGATGGAGCAGGAGGGCATGTTCTCACCCAGAAACAGGTCAGGCAGCCAGCAGGATGTAGGCTACTGCCCCTCAACTCACCACCTAGAAATCCTGCTGCTGCCTCCCATTCCTATGGGAATCATTCCCACCCAAGCTGCCACATCCCAGGTGCCAAAAAGCAGTCAGAGTTTTAAACACCTAAGCATCCCATAAACAGGGTATCTTACAGGTGAGATGACTCAAGGCGAAGAGATTGAAGTGGCTTGCTAGAAATACAATTGAGATGGGAACTAGGACTAAAGTTTGGGTATTTCTCTTTCTCAACATCCAGTACTTTACTCAAAATGAAGGTTTGGTTGTTCTCGGCCAGAGTCCAAGGACATGCTTTGTTGGCAGCATGAAACAATCTCTTTGGAGCTTTTTGATTCCCACATGTTCAAAGCACTTGTACTTTCCACAAAACATTGTGGTGTCATTGAACACAATGTTATGTTTGAATTGAAAGAAGGAAAAAAATAATCTCTATCTATTATTACATGTAAATAAGAGTTGGTCTTCTACATAGTATCTTAGAAAAGAATGAAGGAAGAGTTTGACCCTTGCTGTGCTAATTATTGATAATCTACCATCAATTTACTCAGACAAAAAAACATCCCATCAGATCCACTATAATTTCTTTCACTCTGCATGAAGACATCCTGGGATAGAAGGAAGGGCAGAGGGGAACATAGAGGTACCTGAGGAGCTAATCATGTTCTAGGCATCCTAAAGAACACAATTTAAGTCATGTGTAGCATCTTGTCTTAATGGGTTCACTTACCTGCAACACCCAAGGCTTCCCACAGTAGGATTTTAAATGGTAGCAGGAAAGTGGAATATTGCCTCAACCAGAAATAAAGTGCTGGTGCCATTCCATTTCCAGTAGAATTGTCCCAGCTAGAAGGAGTTGGGTGTCAGGTTCTCATGTCTGAATAGTCCCAATAGTAAGAAATGCCTTGAGATGAGATCAGTGATTTTCTTCTTTCATGCCTACTCTTTGGTCTGTCTCTTCTCAGTCTCTCTTTTAGAATAGCACAGAAGCTGAATCAGAGCGCAAGTAGGTCCTAGAGCTCCATACAGCCTCAAGTGCCTCTCTGATTCTAAGCAATGGCAAGCAGCAGCATACCACAGAGAGGCACAACAGCCAGCCAATAGTCACAGAAAATTAGTTGTGCCACCCAGGATTTAATAACCCAGCAGGTATCTTTCAGGGAGCTAAATATTGAGGTATGTGCCTAGTAGGTAGGTACTCATAATGCAATATACCTGTAGCTGCAGTAACATTACAGTTCTCATCCCATGCAATGGTACAGCACCAGTTCTGTTGCCAGACCCATGAAAAAAGCTTAACTTTCTCTTGTGTTTTCCCAGTTTGCACATTTGTTGCCCCTGCTAGTACCAGGTCAGCTGGTGTGGGCTCAGATGAGATAACTATCACTTCTGGTTGCTTAAGTTCTTTGACAGAACAACACTTTACAATAATGAGTGGCAGAACACTAAAACTTTCTGACTCGACTGATAAAACAGTTCTCCATGCTTCATGGGCAGCTCAGATGCTTGACACGAGGGATATTGTGATGATTAATAATTAACTGGCTGGAGAGACTGAGAGCTCAAGGACAAATGTTTCCTATCTGCAATCTCCTGGAGCTGAGGCTGCACTTTTCAGGAGGGAGGGAGGGGAGCTGGTAGGGTGGGAAGGTGACAAGGTTGGTGTGCCTCTAGAAGTCAGCAGCCTTTTCAAGATACTTTGCTAGTATCTTCCAACACAGAAGAAGGTATTATCCTGCACTTCTCCAGGTGGCTTTCACTATCCCAGGCACTGAGGGACCAGGGCAGCAATGATCCCTGGCAGTTCCTGGTGTCAGCTCACCTAAATGAGATGCATCATTAGAAGCTGCATTCATGTATTTAATAGGCTTGAGCATCAGCTTTAATGAGACACCTCTGAAATCTCAGGGGAGGTAACAGACAGTTAGAAATATGCTTCAAAGTCCTCTGGGTATGAGAGGTAAAATCCAAGTTCAGAGGTACCAAGTACAAGATTTTTAAGTACCTGATGTGTTAGAGACTATTAAATTGTTCTTTACACTAGCTTTAAAATTTCATCTGCATAAATTTCTTTGATCTGTGAATGGCTTCAACTGCATTAAAATTAGTCAGAACAGCAGCTGCAATAGGCACCGAACTGCGTATCTCAGAGTAATTACACATTACAAAGGGAATCCTTGAAGCATTTCAATAACATGCCATATTACAAACAGCACTTGAAAAGCCACAGATGGATGTGTGAGCTGTAGAATATCACCTTTACTCCAGCTTGCTTCCTGCTTCCTTGCCTTTCTCTCAAGAGTAGAAGGCGCTTCAAAGAGTATTGAAAAAGTTTTAGTTGATCCTGTGCAGTTAAAAACTGAAAAACAGATGTGTAAGGAGTCTCTTCCTCCCCATGCCCATTCTCTTTTACCTCCCAATTCAGCTCTCTGGCGACATGCTCCTATTAGCTCTGCCTGAATAAAAGGGACAGAAGAGTACACGCTCAGCAGTCAGGGGGATGTATAAGCGATCTAATTAACACAGTGCTGGGATGAGCTCCTGTCTTCCCTTGCCCCCCAGGGGTGTCTTGCCTGTTTGCCAAGGCCTCTGGCTACCATGATATAGAACACCTCCTACCAGCAGCACTCTGCCCAGGAGAGGAGACAGAATTTGACCCAGACAACAAAAACAACTGAAATTTTTAGGAATTCATGTGGATTGCATTTTTTTTCATCCTTTCAGAGGCTTTTGCTCAGCATAAGTCACAGCTCCTGCTTATGAGACATATAAGGGGAAAAAAAAGGATTTATATTATTTCTTTTCTTCTGGTCCCAAGAACATCTGAGCTTGAACTGGATCCATTTAATTTGTCCCTGTTTCTTCTTGGCTTACCCTGGAATTCATCCATTCTGTTTCAATTCAGTACAACCTATTCCTCAATGCTCTGTCCCCCCATATTCTTGCAGTAGCCAGCACACAAGGCACAGCGCCCCAGCAGCAGAAAACACGTCTATTCCACATCCAAAGAACTGCCAAAGAGAAGATAGCCAGCTGTCTTGGATAACGAGCAACCATAACAATTAGAGTGAATAAAAGTACAGCAAATGACACTGCAATCAAGAACAATGAATGTTAGAACTGGAGACAGATGGTGGGTGGATTTTAGCCTGGGACATGCGTTTTTAGCTCTAGCCTCCACAGATTTGGAAACCTTCAGCACTGCCTTCCTCTCTTTCCACAATGTCTGTATCACAGGGTTGCTCTAAAGGTATAATAACACTTGAATTCTTAGTGCTGTGACAGACTCAGAAAAAACCTCCACAACCTCCACTGAATCTGCAGGACAGGTAGATAGGCAAGGAAGAAAGGGCAGAAAAGATCCTCTCAGCACAACAAAGCCTGACATCTGTCTAAAAATGCCCTGATTGAAAACAAACCAGTAGGATGAGGGAAGAGCAAGGTTGACCTCTTAATACCCAGGAGGAGCAAGTGCTTTCTGCTTGTACCTAATAACCAGGAGCCCAGACACTTGTCCAGGAGGGTACAAACCCACTTTCTAACAACCTCAGCCTGCCAGAAGGAATTTGACTCTCCAGCTACCTCAGAGAAAAGCAGCCTGGCTGACCTATCATAGTGTATCTGGAGTCCAGCTTTCTCATTCCTTTCTGGTGAAGTAGTTTTAGAATTCTATAAAGTAGGGAATATATTCCTTTCATATAAAATACATGCTTAGTGGGCCATAGAACAAGTGTGAGTAGCACTATAGCTTGTCTCCAGCCTGGACAACCTCCTGGAACAGCTAGGATTCACTGAAAATATTCACTCTTCTGCTAAGTGAGCATTTCAAACAATACAGAAATATCTTCACACAAGGGACCCAGAACAAGCAAATCCAGAGTTTCCTGCTGTCTGCTTCTCTGGCAGACCTGTGTGAAGAGGCAGTTGTATTAGAGACCCCTAGGGAATTTAACCTGGTCTCTGTCACCCCAGATGCATCAGCACACTAAATAGTAGAAGCCAAACGCAGAACTAGTACTGCTACTGCCCCAGCACACAAGCAGCACTCATGATGGAACCTCTGGGTATGTCATGCCATCTCAAATGCCCTAAAATAGTCAAGACATCTCTTCAAAGCTGATAGCTATGAAAGAAGATAGATGAGGAAAAATACCTCAACCTTTCCTGAGAGAAATCCAGAGGTCAGCCAAATATCCTAAAATGTCCTTTTATATTGATGCTTCGCTAGGTAGAGCCTTTCGTTTTCTAGATAAGTGATTTGCTAAGAAAGCAACCAAGCCCTGCCTGAAAATACCCACAGCCTGGGCCTCTTATGGATCTAGAGCAGATAGCTGAGGCTCTTGCCCCAGCTGCTGCCCAAAAGTAGAGGTTAATGACAAAGGTAATGACTTATCAGATTAATCCCATGGTTAACCATGGTTAAAGAGCTCCTCTCTTTCTGTCAGTTCTCACGTTCACCAGGCTAGTCCAGAGCTGGGGGAGATGACAAATACAGGGCAATTACAAATTCATCAGCTCCAAGTAATCCCAAACAGAGCAAGACACACAGATGAGCCAAGAACAGATGTCTAGGAGAATATTGTGTACTTAGGGAAAGCTAACCTATGGCAAAGCCTGTAATTCACTCTTGAAGGCTACATTGGGTTCCTCATACACTCTAAACCCCGAGGCAGCAATCAGCATCTAGAGCTGATTGCTGCCTTAAAAGCATTATTTTCTTGCATCAGGATCCAGTATAAGTCACTCACTAGAAGATATTGAAGAGAACAACAAAGGGGTTGATAGTTCCTTGTGGGTTTAAGCATGACTATATGGAAAGCAAAGTAACAGATCCAAGGCTAAAGGTTCAGCAAACCATGTAATCAACAGAGCTTACACTGTGCCAGGTCCTCCCTTCCCCAGACATGTGGATGTATCAGGAGTCACATGGCATTCAACTCATGTGTTGGCACACACAATGATGGCACTAAACAGGCTGAAATGCTTTCAGCATTTCTAGAATCAGACACTTGCTTCTGTAGATCAGCATTCTTACCTATCAGAGATAATTTATTTCTCTCAGATTTTCTTCTTCCCTTATTATTGCTTTTCCAGACATTTAAAGATTAATTGTTTAAAAATTAAGTCACCAATTAAAACAACTTTCCAATCTTAGGATGCAGCCTCATATTTTCCTCTGAGATGAGAAGTCTCACAGACTCACATGCTGATAGATATAGCTCTGAAGTAAGGAGATACCTGCTTTCTCTGCTCTGGACCTTTCATACTCAAAACCATCCAGTGTTTGCCTATAATGGTAGCAAATATTTTTTTTTTCTTTCCTAACAGTTTGAGTCCACTTGTTAGAGAAAAAATCATTAGACTCAAGAATTTTGGTTTTTTTTCTTCCTCAGCAGAAATATAGATTTTTTTTTGTATTGATTGGTCTCTGCCTCCCTCCCCAGCTCCAGCTACGTCATCTTGGCATAATGACAGGAACAAGAGGGACTGAAACAAACAGAGAATTAGAATAAGGGCAGCTCAGGTCACTAACATAGCTTTCAGCCCTAAGACACCCATTTAAATTCAGTTCATTGCACTAATGCACAACTACATACCTGCCGATCACTACACTTGGAAATGGATCTGACAGCTGTTCCAACTTAGTAGCTCACTAATGCTCAGCTCTCCCCTACAGAAGCTCCCACTGCATCCCTGTGGGCTGCCTGAGTTGGAAGCTGGATGACCAGCTGAGCCATGACACCAGAGCAGCTCAACCTAAACACTAGGGATGAGGCACAAGAGCCAGAAGGGTCTGCTTTCCTACTGCTAGCATAAATTTATTTGTTAGGAGAATGACAGTCTCCAGTACTGTCAACATCAGCTTTCATCCATAGTAAGAAGGGGTTGTTTGGTTTGGGGGCTTATTTGTTTGTTTTAAGGAATAGCCAAATAAAATAAGGAACCTTGACAGCCTAGTAAGCCAGAAGCTAAATCTTGCTGACAGAAGTGTCATGTTCTAAAAGGAGTCTGCCTTTCTGTAAGGGAAAAGCCCAAAAAGCATCAGAGAAAAATCACTGGAAACCAACTTCCATATGGTTTCAAGAGGAAACAATCATTTCTTTCAGAGCTGCTCAGAGCCAGACCAGGGGATTGGGACTTTGCCTGTAGACAGGGTTAAAAAACAGCTTCCAGTAACAGCAAAAGAAACTCTGGATCTTCAGTATCTCTGGGTTAGAGCTGACCTTACTTTAAGCCCCTGGGCTTACACTTGAAATCCTGCACAGGAGTCTCCTGACTGCACAAGAGTTCAGGCTGCCTTGAAATGAGGGCTTTAGAGATACCAAGTCAGACTGTCACCAGCAGGAACCAATTCAAGAGCACTGATGTGGGAACTCTGGGCTAATGACAGGATCTGTGAGGTTTTTGCTCCAGAAGCAGAGATAACACATTTTATAAACTCTCTTTAGCTTTCCTAGGTTCTCCTCAAGTTTCTTATATTTTAGTGTGTAAAGGAGAGCATGTTGTAGAGCAGTTTTCCTAAGGCAAGCAGGACTAGCAGAAGTGACAACTCCCGTGTTGCCCTGGATGAGTCAGTTCAAGTCAGTCCACTGGGCAACAGAGCACTGGTTCAGTGAGCTTGCTGATGGGATAAATGCTGGGGCTGGAGAGTGCAATGCCCTGTGTGCAGTCAAGAGACAACTCTTTAGACATCTCATGCATAAGCATACAGTAGCCAGTGACAGGGCTGCAGTGCTGGAGAAGATCTGCAGTAACACAGGTAGCCAGCTTGTCACCCTGACAACATCCAAACAGACTGTTCCCCCAATGGATAACACATCTCCAGGCTGTTGCTAAGCCAACGAAAATTCACTTATTATACATAAATGGGCACACTTAATTGCTGGACTTATTAACTTGGGCCACACCACTTACTCTTTTTCTTATTAATTGATTTAAATGACATTACATGTTTGGATTCCTTCTTCTTGAAGGAAAGGACTCAGCTGGAGCTCAGTGTAATAGTTTTTTTTAAATCTTTTCTTCCTCCAATTGATTTCTTCTCTCCAAAAACACAAGAGAGGAGGGATGTCTAGTTGCATTTTGTCATCTTCTCACAGGCTTGAAGCAGGCACTGACTACAACACAGTGCTCAGCATCACCAAACTCTGCTTCTGCATTTAAGCAGGGCAAGGGAACAATCCCACTCTACTACCCTGCCTGAGATCAGCCTGTTGTCACTCAAATGAAATTGATGCAGTCTAGGAGGAAAAGAGAAGCAGAAACAAAGCCTAGTTTTCCTCACCTGCACAGACTGCCAGGCTGCTCAGCCTGATTTATTTGAAACCTCTAATGTACTGCCATCAAATTTACCATAACATCTTTTTAAAAAATATATAGATTTTTTTTTCCTTCAAAGTCAAGAGCACTTGCACTGGGAATTGTTGTATCCAAGAAAACTGAAGCAGTCTGGACACACATCTCATATCTTGGGCTTAGGACTCTGCTGTTATCCAGTGAGAGCAGCTTTTTCTGCTCTCCTCCCTCATTCTCAGCAGTGGTCTATTTAGGCTGTCTGACCTTTAACCAAGAGTCTTCCCAGAGAGTTTTTGGGCCCATAACAAAGAGTATCATAGTATGACACAAGAGTGATTATGAACCCTGAATCTATTATGCAGCATATGCATAGTTGAATAATCTAAACACGGTCCTACCAAACAAACAAACCCAACCAAACCAGACAAAAAAACAGCACAGAAGGCCAACTCAAAGCTCCAGGAAGATGCATAAAACATGCACCTGAGGGCTGCCTAATCCTTCACACTACCATCTTTGAGCAGCATTATGTCTGACTATTCCTAGAAAAAAAGAGCATTTAGCACTCCTGTGGGATACACTATAGCACTGTAGGGAACTCATTTCCAGGCCCCTGTTATCCCACCATTCTGCTTTGTTATCCAGTACTCTGTGCTTGATATGGTTTGAAGACAGAAGCATGAATAAGAATCTGGATAAATGAAGAGTCAGTAACAGAGTAAAATGCTAAACACAAAATCTTTGAGCTTACCTCCACAACAAGCCTGTGAAGAAGATTAAAACATCCCAGATTTTTGCTAGCCAATTCTTATTCATGGAAGAGGGAATTCTTATGAGTTTTGTGACTAGTCACAGAACAAATAAGACTAAGGTACACCTACCATGTCTTTCAAGAACACGGCAAACTTTGGAGTGAACAGTGTGTTGTGGAGAACTGAAATGATTCAGATTTGACTAATAATTTTAGCCAGAGATGACTCGCATATATTTGAAGGAAAATCAAAGCATTTAATTTTATATATATATATATATACACATACATATATATATATAGGAGTTGCCAAGGAGCTGCCAGAATTTAATTAAAATCTCCCAAAGGCAATGTTTTGCTTTTTGCTCTCTATTTGTTAAATACAAAAAATAAATGTATGGTCAACATATGAAAAAGTGAAAAAAAAAATCCTAGTGACTGTCCAATACTTAATCTTTCAAGACCACAAGTTCTACTATTGACTTAGAGCAACCATTCAGCTCATCACAGCAAGAAATTTTACAGCTATCAACTTACTTGACAAAAAATTCCCCTTTCTCTCCACGTGGCTTCCTGGAATACCAGAGGTGATGCTGTGTTTCTCCACACACAGCAGCTCACACACAACTAACGAGCAGTGCAGAGATGGGGCCACTGCCTGCACCAGGATTTTTCACTCTTCTGACTAAGCGAGCTGAGAGCATCTAAGACTTTCACCTACAGTAAGCACAAACATGTTCACATTTCTGAGTAACTAGACTTATTCCTTCCTCCAGAAAGATAATGACATGTTCCATGATCTAGTCACTGCTTTAAAACAATCACTTCACAGAATGAAGTTCTTTGTGTGCAATCCTGTTGCTGTTTCTATAATAGACTCAAAATGTCCTTATGTAGCGAAGACAGAGGCACAAAGCATCTCTCTTCCTTCAGTCCATCTAAAAGTGACCTGAACATTATTTCCCTCTCCAGAGGGAATAACAAGTATTGTCAGTGGAATCAGTGGAATAACTGTGGGACAAGGCTGAGTAAGAGAGCCCCTCTCTCATCCAAACAGTCCCTACATCACTGCTGCCTGGCTCCCTGCTGACCAGGGCTTTCATTCTCCTCTGCAGCACATCTCAAGGGCTCATCTTCCCCAGCAGAAGAAGTAAGCAAAAATGCCAGTAGATCAAAACAGTTTTGTATGTTATCAGCTGCAAAGACAGGGGAAATTCAAGACAACCTCAGCTGTAATGAAAGAGGGACAATAGTGATATGAATATCTTTGCCTCTAATATGATAGCATGAATGTGCTATGCAATAACCTGAAAATATGAGAGCCCCCAAACTTGAATCTCTGCCAAGCAAACTATTTTTAGTGGAATATGTTTAGCTTGTTAAAGATTTAAACCCAGGAAATAATTGCAGTTACTCTTCTGCCTGATGAAATAGGCAACATTTATTAATGTACAGTGACTAAATGAACTATTCCAAAGTAAGCCACAAAAACTTAAAGTGATGAGGGAACAGGATAATATCCTGACTAAAAAAATTCAACCCTGTGCCTGTGGTCTAAGTAAGACCTGTTCCATGATAAACGGCTTATTGAGGCAGACTGGAGGGAAGAGAGCTGCAAGTTATGAAAAGGAATTTGATTTGTCCCTCTGAAGACAAAGTGGTAACTGACTAATCTGAGCAAACCTTGTCACAGATTTTATAGACCTAGTTATTTCTTGCAGGTCTCCAAACAGCAGATGGCTTAGATAAAGTCCATGCAAGAGCTGAATTCAGACTGGCAAAGAAATTCAACAGTGATCAAACCCATGATCCATGTTGTTGTTCTGTGTTCACACTTACACATTAAATCAGAGTTCAGTATCCCGCACATCTACTCTTTAAATTGTTCTAACTGAGCAGCAAAGTCCACCTGCCCTGTCTGTTTTGTAAGTGCCCACGTATGTACAAGCTCTTTGGCATGAGATAGGATATAACCACTCTGTGTGCTCAGAGTGAAAATAGGTTGCTTTTGATGACAATATTCAGAACACTGGGAATACCCAGTGATTTTTGCTCCATTATTTTATGCTGAAGAAAACAAGCCTACTAATAGATGTACCTGTTTCAGCAATTTGTGCAAAACAGCTCATTAAAGCTGTTTAAAAAAAGCAGGCTTTTTTTCTTAAAGAAGCCTGCTTCATATCCAATGGGTAAAAGGATAAATGGCTATAATCTTTGAATACACAAGACTACACAGAGTGGGTATTTCATAGCTGCACAAAGCCCATAATTGAACTTCTGCCCTAGGGATAAGTTTTCCTGCAGTGTAAGTGCTTCCAGTTGCCATACGGGGGTCATGTTCTTTGTCAGGAAAGCAGAATTTTACATCCAGTTAATTGTTGTTCCCAGCTGTCTTTTTTTTGTTGTTGTTGTTGTTGGGTTTTTTCCACTGAGGCTAGTTTTCCAACAGTCATTCAAGCAAATGTGCTCATTTCCCAGTTCCCCCGCAATTCCCCACCACAGTGTAACAAAGTGCAGATTTTGCATGGCTACATTCCAGGCTTCGTGGTGTTAAAATCATAGCAGCAATGGAAAAGCCTTGTAGCTGCAGTAGTCATAAGGTAGGATTTGAGCTACAGGTGACTCAGTGGTAGTCAAACAGATGCTGTATGAAAATTGATTGGTTTCTGTGTACAGACTGGTTAACCCATGGAGTTAGTACTTACACATGAAGATTTCCATGGTTTGCTAAGCAGCAAAACCTACTCAGTCTGAAGTAAATTGATTACCACAATTCTGTTCACTGTGTCTGGGTGTCCATCTCAGAACACAGTGACCATAAACAGCAAGCTCCTTCTGCCTTAATTACTTAAGGCTTCATCTTTGGTGTCAATCAATCAAACAAAAAGGTAAAAACCATGTCCATCCAGTATTTGGATCTCTTCAGCTCAGAGGTGAAACATTCACTGTTTTGGGATGGATCAACAGGGGCAGAGAGAGAGGAAAGCTTAGGCCATAGTCTGCTGCAGAACAAACTGAAAAAATTGCAAGGAAGTCAGTGGATATTATAAAAGAACAACACAACTCCTTTATTTTCCTCAAAGGATTAATGATAAACTCTTGCATGTGCATTTGCAATGTGAGTCCCTTGTTACCAGGCACTAGCTACGACCTATTTGGATTACCAAACCTGTTGGTTGAAGAACTTCTTGGGGGAGCTCACAGTTCAGGCTGCTAAGCAACTGACCAATAAACACTCAAGACCAAAGTCTTGGGAAGGATTTTACACCGACTTGCTCAATTTGACCAATAATAGCTCTGGAACAGGCAGTTTCAGTCCACTGTACTTGTGCTTTTTGGACTGCTCACCAATGCAGATACAGTCCTACCTAAATAACCTTTACCACTCATTCTTCCCTCAGAAAACAACCCACCTGTTTTAGTTCACAAAAGATTCCTTGATCCTTGTGATAAAAAGACATTTGACTTTTATAGCAACCCACTCCTAATCTCTTTGGTGTCTGTTCTCTGGATTTCCCCAACAGGGAAACCCACACTATTCTGTGGGCTTCCTGGTAAAAGTTGTCACTGCCTGATGATAAAAAGCAAATGTATGCTGTAATCATAAAAGTCTGGAGCTGGATAATTAGAGCTCAGTCAGCACCTGGGCCTTGTAAAGTCATATTTTCCCCAGGAAGGTTTGTTAAATTTGTGGAATATCTGAAAACTACTTTTTTAAAATCATTAGTTGGTAATCAAAAAACAAAGGTGAAGTACATAATCATCAAAACACTCCTCATGTGAACATCATTCTCCTAAGCTTCTGTCAGACCAGCAAGCAAATAGGCTGTGCCAAGCCACCTTCTCTTTGGGGGTTTGTGCCAAGATTTGGACCTTCTGATTTGCTAGCAGAAAACACCCACTCACATTACCCCTTGCAAGAAGAGGTCAAGGAAAACCACTTGCTACCCTGTGAACTTTCATGAAATTCTTGAATTGCTGAGCCCATGCCACTCTGTGCTGAAACTTCACTAGACAATTTCTTACTCTTGTTGTTGCAATTAACATTGAGAGAACATTATTAATTACAATCTTATGCATATGAGGAATTGATCCAGATTACTAGAAATTATGCTCTTACTGCAAGTCTACAGCTGTTTCTCCTCCTTAGATGAAATCCTGACCCCAACCCCACAGCCTGGTAATGCTTGTTCACTTAAAATGAAAGGGAAATTATCTCTAACACATACAGAAGTGTTCACATTTTATTCTTTAAGTGAAGCACTGGAAATTAAAAAGTCCTCTCCTCACCCAGTGCTGCTCCTGAAAAATCCTGCAGAAAATCAGGCACAATACCTGTAATCTGGCCGAACATGCTAAACAATAAAAAANAAAAAAAAAAAAAAAGCAGGGTCAGCATCATCTCTGACATGAGAGGATGATAGGCTTGGATAAGGAGTTTGGGCCAGGGAAGAGAGGGAGGGAATCAGCCTCTCTGGGGCTCTGTGCTTGGCTCCTCTTTGTACAGTGCCTGCCCTCCAAGCATGAACTCCCACCCAACCCCACTGCCCCCCAGTCAGTAGTATTTCATACTCACCATGTCATAAACATTCAGAATCACTGGTTCATTTGCCATTGTTGATTGCAGCAGAGGCTGGATTAAAACCTTTCTGTCCCTGCCAGATGTGTGTTGATGCCTGCAGGGTATGCTTTTACCCTGAGCCAGATAGAAGAAAATGCCTCATCCTACAGTCGCTGAAGGAAGGAGGAAAGGAGGGAATTCTCACGGTTGGGTGTGTGTGTGTAAAGTTGGTTGCAGGGAGGCAGGAAGGCCTGGGTTGGGTTTGCTGGTTGTTTAGGGTTTATTTTAGCCCTCCATGCCGTGGCAGATCCAAGGTTTCTTTCAAACTCTGTAGTGCACCTCGGGGTCTGTAGACTCATACACGACTGTAACCAGGCACCGTCCAAGCTCTTAAATCCCAATCCACAGAAGACAGATTCTGAGCCTAAATACAAGCCCTCTTCTGGCACCGTGAGCAAGGTGGGTGGCAGTGAGTGCGGGGAGATTTCTCGGCAGAGCTGAGTGCAGCTACCGCAGCGGGCTGCCAGCAGTACGCAGGAACCCGGGGCACCAAGGCACGGAGCGGGGCTGGAGCAGACGCCGAACTCCCGAGCTCCCTCCCGCCGGCGGAGCCCGGGGGCACCCCGGGATCTGTCCGCGGAGCCGGGGTTGTTCCGCCCGGAGCCGGGATCTGTCCGCGGTGCTGGAGCCGGGATCTGTCCGCGGTGCTGGAGCCGGGATCTGTCCGCGGTGCTGGAGCCGGTCCGCCGGAGCCGGGATCTGTCCGCGGTGCTGGGGCCGTCCCGCTCAGGCACTCGGTTGGGGCTTCTCCGCCGCTGGCAGGACATGGTGAAGAGGCTCTGCCAAAGGGATTCCAGCGCGGGGCTCGGCGGTGGGAGGAAGAGGAGGAGGGGGCTGGCTGCCCCCGGGGCAGAGAGGGGATGCCGCAACCCCCATCCTGCCCAGGACGTGCAGGCAGACCTGGCGTCGGCGCCGAAGTTAGAAGGCAGTTCTTCGCGGGAGATGAGGCGGCATTAACCGGACTGGGGCTGGAGGGAGGAAGATGCCGAGCAGACGATGCTTCCAGGCAGGGTACGGGGCCAGGGCTGGACACTCCAGCTCTCTGTGCTCTGCTCTCCGCAGGGCCAGTCCTTATTTCGCGATCAGCTCGTCCCGAACCGGGCAGCTCCTGCTGACTGACAGCCGAGGGAACCTACCCCGTCCCCTGCTGGCTGGATGCATCGCTGCATGGCACACGGTGGGAGGGCGGGGAGCGGACCAAGCGACTGGGCAGGGCGAGTAGTTTCACTTCTGGCAGCAGCAGGGTCTGGAGTTTCTTCCTGGAGCTACTTTACACTCGTGTTAGGACCGTGAAGCTCTGCAATATCTTGCCAGCAAACACTCTCCTCTGACCTGGATACGAGAATCAATTATAAAATGCACTGCGGTAAATTCATCTTCCTTTTGCTCCTCCTCTCTCTTTAAAGGGAGAGTAGAGTCTGTGATGGTGCTGGGAGAGAATGCAGCTGGGAGAGAGACAAGGGAATTCCTTCTCCCAGAGATTTGCAGTGGTGTGGAAATTAGCACTCTGACCTTAAACGTTCATACTCAACAGATTTCTGAAGCGGGAGGGGGAAAAAAAAAAAAAGCAGGGATGACCTCATCTGAGGTGGAGGCGTATCTGAGGCTGAGGCTCTCTGCCAGCTCACAGCCAACCAGATCTGAATGAAAATTGCAGAGAGCCTGTTACATCAGCAAAGCCCAGCATGCCTCAGCCCTGTCTTCAGCCACAAGGGAACCATCCAGTCCGGAGAAGGGCTCACCTCCCTTTTTCAGGAGCAGAAGGACAAGACCATAGAGCTGCATCCTTGTAAAAGACTTGTTAAACAGTGTGCAGGAGAATTTCTAGTGAAGATAGGCAGTAGGAAAAGGAAGTGAGTCCATCTGCCAGCCCAACAAAGTCAGACATAATTTTTTTCTCCAGACATTGCCAAAGGAGACCTGTAACTTCTTTGCCCCAGTATGCATTTTGAAAGTGCAAAGCCACAGCTCAGGCTTAGGCATGATGACATGCAACATGGCAGGGACCCCAGCACAGTAATTTCATCTGGACTAGTCATTCCATGGGTGGGCTGGACAGCTTCACACACATAGTACAGGGACTCGACCAGCACCCTGACTTTCCCCCCCATCCCCAGCTCTCCAACCCACCATTTCAAATTGTGCCATTACCCATCCGTCTCAGCAGCCTGCGTCTGAAGGAGCAGCTTGTGCAGGTGGCTAAAGGTCCTTCCTCCTCCTTACCGTCTCAGAGTCTAGATACTCCTCAGAGGATAGACTCTGAGCCCCCACTGTCATTTTAAAGGCTATGGAGCAACGGAGATCTTCCTCTGCAAAAGGCTAAGCTACATCATTCATGCCCCAACTTGTGAGACAAACCGCCTACTGAAACCCAGAGGCTCCGGCTAAACTGTCACAGATACCCTGAGACTGTCACTTTTGGATATGTGTCCTGCTCTAGAGATGGTGACGTTTTAAGGAGACTTGAAAGGAGAGGGAATAGCAGATATTAGACTGATGTAACAACTGGAAAAGAAAAGCAGCACTACAAGGTCTTCCCACACTTACCCACATGCTTATTTGCTAAATTTGCTCCAATGACTGCTATGCTCAGAGTTCACTAAAATCAATTAGAGACTTAAATCAGATACACATTTCAGAGACATACATCTATAAATACTTCAGACTTGGGAAAAGTGACAGGCAGCCATAAGCTTCGATGTTTTGTCCTGTAAACATTTCAAAATAAATCACCTAGGGAAAAAAAAAAAAAAGAAAAGATGACCAGAATGCCACTTCTTAACTTTAGAGACGAAGAAGGGTGAAATTAAAACCAAAACATGTCTTTAAACTAATCATATTGCTTCAAGAGATCAAAGCCAGTGTAAATGTGCATTTGTTATTTAAAGGACTTCTGCTGTAGGAGAGACAGTAAATGTCACTTGCACATTAAGACGTGGATTCTCTCCCTCTAACTTGAAACAACTGTGAGAACTACATTACAAATGTCATTGCTTCAGGCTCCCTTTTCTGCCTCTTCACAGAAAGAAGTTGTTTCACATTGTGACTTAGCCTCATCAGTGTTTCAGTGATCCTTTAAAAATTATTTTTTACGCCATTCTATTCTAGACAACTTATTCCAGCTCCTGATAGAAGGGATCAGTCTGAATTCAAAGATCTCATTAATATGAGGTGTTTTACAGTCTCATAAACTCTTCACAAGGCTTGGTTTGCTTTGGGGTGTGTTGAAATGTTTCATCAACAGCTCAGGCTGATGCGAGTTGAGAAAGTGAACTGCTCTATTTCAGGAGCACGAGTACAATCCCACAGATAGCCTTGCTGCCTACAGGCACCAGAGCCCATATCTTGTATTGTAAAAACATTACAATAGAAATGAATTGCAAATACAGAGGAAAGGGAGACCCTTCTTACTACTCATTAGAGCAGCTGGGACTAGAGGTTTGGGCTGTGTTTTGAATTCTTCTTTTAAGCACTTATGCTGGTTTTAGGACAAAGCAGACACATTTTTTCCATACATACACCTAAAGCTAGACAGCACTTTCATTCACATTTAAGCAACCTGTTGCAATCCTAAACTTTCTCAGATTCTCCACATTCTTAGTACTCCCTTTAAAGGAATTCACATACTTGAGTTTATCTGAGATCATCCCCACTTACTATTATGGCATAAGTATGTGTGCATCCACAAGGATCGGTGTCTAGAGGAGACAATGTGGTCTTACATGTGTTCTTTGATTAAGAAAGAGGTGAAAAGGGTTAAAAGGAAATTAGTGCTGCTACCCAGCATGGACTAAAAAAACAAGAATCAGGTACAACCTTAAGGAATTACCTGGTACATTAAGCAAGGCAGTCAGTAGCTGAGAACTTCAGCCACCTCCTCCAGGTCCCAGTCACAAAAGTGGCATTGCTGGGCACTGTAAACAGAGCTGAGACATTCCACTGGGGGCAAGAACAAAAGAACAGCAGTGCTACAGAGAAATAATGGCTACATTAGAGGTGATGGTCTATCGGTGAGTTTGTCTACTTGTGTTGCTATTCAGGAATTTTAGTTTAAATTAACACCTTTCCTTAATCTACCCTCATGTACTTTCAAAAGCTCAGAAGCAACCCAGCAGACAATGTGGCTTTTAAGTATGTTTCACAGCAGGGCTGCCCAGTTTAAACTTCAAGACACTTAATGGTCTTCTCTCCACATCAGGCACACCACCCCTGGCTGTCCATTATATTTTTTTGACAAGTTGCCATTTTGAATTGTATAAAGTGCTTCTACGCATGTCAAGTTGTCATTATTATCCCATTCTGAGTACATTAGCAAGACTATCCTCTTTAAAGAAAATATAAAATGGCTGTTGAAAAACTAAAGACAGTATTTTCTCAGATCCTTGAGAATGGTGGAAAGTATGCAAGAATGAAAAGGGAGTTGCAATTCCTCCCTTCCATCTACAGGAATAAAACATCACCTGGACAGGTGCTGGAGCTTTGTAACCTTATTCTGGGAGTATGAGAGGAGGTATTTTGATTAAGGAGTTTGAAGGAGTTTAATCTCACTTCTAACTCAGGCACTTGCATATACCAAGGATGTGACTGATTCTGGTCAGACCTGAGTATGGGTTATGGGAAAAAATGGGGAGAGAAAATCAGCACAGGATGCCAGCAATGTGCTTTTTCCTTGTGTAAGGTAGCATGTGAAATATTTCACTTCTTATTGCACCACAAAGGGAAAGAACAACATCAAATTGGATTACTTCAATATTTTCAAATATTTCATCCAAGACTGTGGGGATTTGTAGCTCAAAGCTAGGTGTGTGTTAGTAGAAGGGGGAAACAAAGTTATTATTTGCATTTAATTCCTCATTGAGTCAATCCTGATTTTACACTTCATTTCCCTTCTCATTCACAACTTTTTAATATAACGCTCCTTGTCAGGAAGCAATGAAGGCTGACAGCTCCTAACATGACTGACAGGGCAGGGTCTCTACCCTGTCCAGGTCTCTGTCCTACAGGCCATCAGCAAGGTGTGCAGGGCAGGCCTGCAGATGGCCACCACATTCAGCCACAAGTCCAGATCATCAGGCAAGTTTAAGAATAAGGCAGGTCTAAGGTCAAGCCAGGCCATCAGCCCATGGGTTGGGCCCAGCAGAGCAGAGCTGAAGACCAGGATCCCATCTATGTCACAGGGGCAGGGACTTATTGCCCGAGGCTGGGCTGAAATGGTGCTCCTGGGCCATGGAGAGGCTCCAGGGGAGCACAGGACTATCTCCTCTGTTTATATAAAGCAACACTGTCAAGTGAGAGCCAAACAAGGTATGCAGAGACTTTCAACCTGCAAACCAGGATGAAAATGCCAAACATTCCTGTTCATTCTTACACTAAGGATTAGGGAAGTAGTTGTTCTTATTTTTGCTATTAAAAATTCACAGCACAAACTATCACGGGTCAGAAGCAGCCAATAGATACAATTAAAATGGACAGTACACAGTAATTTGTGCTGTTTTTCTGGGAAGCAAAGCAGGCTTAGTTTCAGAGGGTTTTTCCACAGCAACATCTTTGTATTATTTATTTGCATTCTGTTATAATAATGTTTAGAAGCTGTGCCTTGGGGCAGGGACCCATGCAATGGACACTATATGAATACAGAGGAGAAGAGCGCACCTAACTCAATGAGAAGTGGTAATTAAAGAGATGTGACAAGCATATGGCAAGAGAAAAGATACATCATTATCCCCATGTCACAGAGGGATGCAGAAGCAAAGTGACCAGACTTCAGCTAAACAGAAGAATCTGCTGTATAGTCAGGACCAAAGAGAACTGAAGAGAGGTGCAATGCCACACTTGTAAAGAAGACAGGAATGGATATCATTAGATGCCATCCAAAAAACCTGGAGTCTGCTTAACCCTGAATGTGTCTAAGATGCCTCTCTCTTGGACCAGGACAATATTTGTTCTGTTGCTGAGCCTGCCCAGAGCTACCCAAGCTGAGGCAGTGTTGTTCTTCACTCCTGCTGCAGTCTGACAGAGACCCAGGAATCAGCATGGTGGCATATAATACCACCAGATCACTCAATCTGCCTGATGTGCTCTGATGCATCCTACTGTGTTGAACACAGAACCTTGAAAAAAAGGCCATGCTCCCTCAAAAACACCCTGTTGGGGCCACTGAATGCCTTTTGTATAATCACCTGTTAGTTAGATTAGAGGGAACTGGAAGCCTAGTCTTACATTCTCACAATACCTTACATCCTTCTTGCTCACCACATAACAAAGGCTTCAAGAGGCCTGGGCTCTGTTCCCAAAGTGTTTTATGCATTTAACACTGGGTGAAGACAACAGACAGAAAAGGAGACAGAAGCTCCAGCATTTGTTCCTAGACATATTCCCCAGCTACTAAGCGACACTGTTCCAGCACTCTCAAGCTGTCTATGGATTAGTGTCCAGGGTCTCTTTCTCAGTCAAGCTACCATATTCTGCAGAAAAGTGATCAAAGCTAGTGGTACAGGATATTAATTAAAGAGACGCATATACTCATCACAGTATTATTCACAGAATTTAGGTGTTCCTTTTTCTATATCTAAGCCTCTTTGCAGTCCTTTCATAGAACCTGAACTTTTATAAAGGTAATAAATAACAAAAGGTATTGAAAGGTGTTTCAAAATTGCTCCTAATTTTGTATGTTCAAAGTAGGGTAAAATGCAACTTGCAAGAGCTAGTCTTTACAGCTTGTTAATAGTGGTTAGTAATTACAGGTGCTCTACTGTCTTCTTTGATTGCATGAATTCCCTTAAAAATCACTGTGTTTGGCTGCTGGGGTTTTTTTCAGAGTACTAGAATGTAATTCCCTTTCCTTATTTTACTTGCCACTCATGTTGGATGATTAGCCAGCACATACAATAGAATGCTGCAATTCTCTGAGGCTATTAGAGCATTCCAACAATACAAGGAACCTTTTAGCTTACAGAGTAAAACAAACACCACAGCTGACAGCAGGTGCATCCACAAGTGGCTTTTGATAGTTTCAATACTACCATTACCACCATAATATTGTGACCAGCTTTAGCTGGTTGATTTTTTTTTTACCAGTTTTAACCCCTCACTTTAAAACACCTGTTATTTTTAAAGGGTGAGCTGTCAATCTATGTCTAAGTAAAAATAGTAGCTGTCTAACTCCCCAGGAGTACCTCATCTCTTGTTTGGTTAGATGCAGAAACTGGGCAGCTCATTCCCTCAGAAAAGCAAGGTATGGCTTTAGTGTTAGACCTTTAAGTTGATTCATGTGATCTCTGGATCTGGATAGGTTTTTACAGCTTTGCAAGGCTTAGTGATGGGTTTTGTTTAACCCAATAAATTCTGTAAGATGTGCCCAAAGAGCTCTAACAGGCCCCTTCATGAAATCCACATGAGCAAACAGGCTGTGCCTAACCATTAGACATGTGTGCAGTTCTCAAATGACTCAGTCAAGCCAAAACCCACTGCAGTGCCTTCTCAAACAAAACTCATATACAAAAGCATCACTAAACAGTGAAGGAAAGTCTGCAGATAAAGAAGAAAATCTAGCAGGAATTGGAGATGAAACTCAGTAGACAGTTTTCCTCTCATTACTCCCACCCTCAAATTATCATATAAGCCTTCTGTGGTACACATTCTAGGTACCAGTGGTTTTGAGCACTGCTGTAATGTAAGCTGAAATCCATATCAAAGACAACCAGTAATGGTGTTCCATCCCATGCCACCTACACTCGTTGAGCTTAGTCCGTGATCTTACTTGGCAATGGCAAATGAGCCCACTGCACAAAGGCAGCCTGGGGCAGTGCATGTTCTCCATTTTCTGCCTATTCTTGTTGGCACCATGCTGATTCCTGGGTCTCTGTCAGACTGCAGCAGGAGTGAAGAACAACACTGCCTCAGCTTGGGTAGCTCTGGGCAGGCTCAGCAACAGAACAAATATTGTCCTGGTCCAAGAGAGAGGCATCTTAGACACATTCAGGGTTAAGCAGACTCCAGGTTTTTTGGATGGCATCTAATGATATCCATTCCTGTCATCATGAGAGTGGCCCCATGCTTAGTCACCATTTGCAGATTTTCACAAAGAACCTATCTGCTAATCACTCAAGTCTAAATGAAGGGAGATTCTGTTTAACTGTGCCAAAGCAAAAAGCTGTGTTTGTTTCTACAGAGCTACTGAAATCCAAAGCTTCAGATTAAATACATTTGTTATTTAGGAAGACAGAAGCTATCACAGATGTCATGGGTATGTATTGGTCAGAAATTGACTATTTTAATAGATCTTCCCCATCTTACATTTATCAGCAATCCTGTAATACAAGTCAGATTATCATCTGAACAGCAAAAAAATGTGAACCCAGCCACCCAAAAGGAGAGGAGAAACAATTCTGTCTTGCAACAGTGATGAAGAAGGTTCAATGGAGATAGGGCAGAGAGGCAGGGAGAAGCACAAAAGCCTCTTGCAAAGTTGGTGGAGTTCATGGAGGTAAGGACATGTTTCTTATCCCTCACTAATCTAATTCAGCCTGCCAGATTTTGGGATGTTGTTCCCACCCTGCATCCTTGCCAATGTCTCAGTCTCTTCCTGCAGTTCCAGGACAACAGCTTTCCATGAAACATAGCCAAATGGCTATGCTGCAGTAGCCACTCTCCAAATCCAAGCACACCAACTTCCTTTCACCCAGTAAAGAATCAGGGAAGGAGGAATGGGAAAGAAGCAGTCCTAGCTCCTGAAGGCATGCACGGGCAGGGCGGGCATCAGAGCCCTTTCCCAGGGCCATTTTGCTCCCAGCAATCTGCCCTGTGACCCAGCCAAGGATAGAAGCCAAATCTACATGACTTCTTCAGGTGGCAGAGATGATAATATCACCATTCCAGCAAAACTACATTTGCTGCCTTCATTATCCTGCATATTTCTAACTCATGAATGCTATGAAATGCCACAAAGCACTAGTGGTATGTCACTAACCACTCCAGCTTCACCACAGAGATGGCAACTCTTGACAGGACTACTATCAATAGTCTCTGAATCACTTTGGGATGAATCAGACTGTTGAAAAATCTAATAGTCATGCACCAGCTTTCTGCTTCCTTACAAATTATGAGTAATACTTGCATTGAACAAGGAACTAACATTTTGAAGAAAAATAATCTCTAATTCTCCCTGTTTTTTCTGACACTGGCTAATACTGGGACAACAATTTTCAGACAGCTGATTAAAATCTTCTCATGAAAAGTTATCTTTAAGTTATGGGGAAAGATCATTACATGAATGTTTTCCAAGTAGTTTTTATCTTCCTAAAAATTCCTGCCATACTACCTGTTCCCCAGAGGATGAGGAGGCTAGGTGGCACTGCAGACTAATGGACTAGCTTATTATTATTGGAATTAATTGAGTTTGGTGATATTCTCAACAAGTTCCATAGCTAACAGATTTCTTCAACCCTCATTCACAGAAGAAATCAAAGGCAATGGGCCTAAGCACATAATTTTGTAAGATCAGTGCTGGAATGAACAGCCAATGGGAGAGAACCCACTGCTCAGTCTCATAACTTTGCTTGATATAATGGAATAAGGATATAAAAATACTGCTTCAGTCAATATTGCTTCAGAGATATATCAGAGTTTGACTGTTCTGCGAGTTCCTCATATAAGAGGAACCTGAAGAACCTACAGCCATAACCTAACTTCACAGAGAGAGTGATATTTGCTTCTTTCTGGTTAAAAATACCTTAATAAGAAAATTAAATAAAGCTAAAAATAAAATAATAGAGCATTTTTCTTTCTATGTTACCTACTTTGCCTAAGCAGTATGCCAGTATCAGAAGATTATCTATGTTCCTATTAAGAAAAAAACATTTTATCAGTAAAGGTGTTATGCACATATCATTCTGCTGGCTGAAAAAAATATACACAACATTCTATTTCCACCAACAAAGCAAAAACCCCATAGCAGGCTTGCTCCTCCCTGTGCTTTGCTCTGCCAGCATCACTTCCAACATCTCTCTGTATCACCTGCTCCATAGACACACACACATGTGCATCTTAATTTTTCTGCATTTTCAGCTTCCCCAGACCACATACTTTAGCCTTGTTCAAGCCCCTTCTTAGAATCTACTGCCTATTGATTCCATCCCCTGACTCTGGTTACTTTATTCCACAAAGATATTTCATTTATCTTTTGCATCTTGAAAAAACACACAGTGTCTGCCTTGCCCTTACTGGCATCTTAGCACAGCAGTAATCACATCCACCTTCTATAATAATATAACAACAATAATTTTCATGTATAAAATAACAGCAAGGAAGAATCTCCAGCTCTGAATTAGGGTGAAGATCTTGGTTTAAAGGACAGATGTTTCCAGAATAGAAGCTCCTACATGATTATTACTTAGAAAATGACTCCTTATTGAAAAGCCAAAAGCAGTCTTAGCATATTCTAACACAGGTAAGTACAAGTAACAGCACTGGAGGACAATAATAGCTTAAGACAGAAAAAAAAAATCTTCCAGCTTCTCGGATTTGACACACCTACTTCTATAGTGTAATTTTTCTTTCCTGCTTCATGACTAATATTTTGATTGTCACATGTTAAATCAAATGTTATAACATGCCTTAAAATGACATGAGGATTGTATCTTTCAGTCTCCAGTAGACCTTGTCTGAAGAACCTGGAAATTTAAGTTATGCCATCTGCTCTTTCATCTGCTCCAATAGGATAATGCTGTGATCCTCAAAGCACATCACACATGCTACCTTGATTTCATATGCACTGTTGTTGCAGTGACACTGGAATATTTAGTAAAAACTTAGCATTATTGCACTTGAAAGAGATAAAATGGTTGTCCTTAAGCTAAAGTTCCAAAGATACCAGTTAGACCCAGACTGCACTCATATCCTCCATATGTCTTACTGGAGCAGAAGGGTACTAACCTCCTCCTCAGCCCTCTCCCTTTCTCCTATCAGAGGGCTGTGAATTCCCAGATCAGCACCTCTCTTCATTTCTACCTCCTAATGTCACCCATCAGATGTGGGGAATGGCAGAAGGAGTAAGAAGTGTGCAAGAAGAAATAGCCTCTACATATCACCCCTACCCCTAAACCAGCACCATAGTCCTTTCTCACCAACAGGTTGAGAAAATACCTTCTGTTTTCTAGTCTTATCTAATTTCCTCCCAGTTTCCTCTTGCCACAGAAGACATCTTTGAATACAAGAGGAAATACTGGCCAAAGCACTCATGCTGAGACAATGATTTCAACATCTCCTCTGCAAGGCCAGAGGGCAGCCCCTCTGCTTCTGTTACCCTGAAGCAGCCAGAAGAGGGAGATGATGTACAGAGAAGCTGATGGGAAAAGTGGAAGGAGAAGGGAAAAAGGTAGAGGTAGCAGCTGAAAACTGACCCTTCTTGAACCCATCCACACCAGGCTCAGCTTCTTATCTGTTCCCAGTCTCTGTTTTGATTTGCACTATGAACTCTGTTTAGTCCTTACTATCTATTATTTGATGAAGGCTAGGGAACTAACTGGGCTGCTGGCAGAATTTCTTTTTCTTTTTAGAAGTGATAAAAAAATTGGCGGGAAAATAAATCAACTGGGCTGTAAATCAATTGAGTTTAATGGGCAGTCTTTGTTGATCTAGAAACCAAATATGTCAAAGTAGCCATGGAAATAGCAACTGCTTCTGGTACTCTTCAACAGCTACAAAGCTCAGTTATAGCACTGCAGCAGCAGCACCACCTGTGTTCTTTGTGAAACAGACCCAAATGGTGTGTCCTATACATTTTCTGCTCACCATTAAATATGAAAGATGAAAATGGCTGGCAGGAAGCAGCAGCCCAGCACAAACCCTTTTTTGGCTTAGATGTACCAAGAGAGCAAATGAGAACTACACCACATTGGCACTGCCATCAGAGCACCCTGGCTGGCAGACACACCAGCCTGCTCATGTCTGGGACACAATTCTAAGTGGGAACCAACAAAGACTGCAATTAATCTATTTATACCAAAGGGAAACTTTACTATCTGAGTGAAAAAGAGGAGACAATTCTCCCAGTGCCAAAGCAGCAGAACTAAGCTATGCTAAGCTCTGCTGTAACACAAGGGCATGCTTCTGACATAGAAAGAATGGAGTGATTAAGCCAAGGGTATGGCCTCAACAAAAGGAAAACAAAAGAAAAGGAAAACAATTTTAAAAGACACTATGTGAAGATATGCTAAAATGAGTGGGTAGAGGGTAATGAAGGAGAAACATGTGATTAAGATTCATCAGCCCCTCCCCCCCATCCTGCCCTGAAATTACCATCTGAAATGCTCTGGAGGCCCCTCTGGGATGGCAGAGACTGTACCAATTTCAGTACACAAGGATTCAGAGAGTATAGGTCAAACACATCACCAGAGAATGAGGGAGAGAGCAGTCAGACAATGAATGGGTTTAATACAACTTAGAGACTGAAACTAACTGAATCACAGGTACAGATTTTGATTATCCCCAAAGGAACAAGGATTATTAGAGCAGAAAAAGAAAGTCTAATGAAACTAAAATTATTGGCAAGGACATTTTTCCACAAAGGTGTTCAGGCTTTCATTAAATATATATGCAAATAGGTGTATATCCACATCTACATATAGAATCACATACATATAACAAACTTTTGACTAGAGTTCAAATTCTCTATATAACACTTTGCTAGAATTCCTTTGCTCACTGCCTTGAGTCTCTCCCTGGAAAATGGAGAAACAGGGAGTTTGCTTCTTTTGGTAAATCCCATTGAGACTGTATGGGAAAAGAATGTTTCCTGGAAAAGGAGAATAAACAAATAAGTAAAAGATCCCAAACAACTAGCCTTTTGGATGAAAAAGACAGTTTTTACTAAAATCACATAGCAGTAGAACAACTCTTGTCAATATAAAGAAAGGAACTCTTTGCAAAATAGAATTCCAGCAGGAGATCAACCTTTCTCCTTCCCCAGCTTAAAAGCATCCCAACCTCACCAAGCATTAAGGCCTCAACGAATTAATCTTTAGAAATTCAAACTGTGCAACTCCCCCTTTAGCTACCAAGTCACACACACCCACATCACCCACTCAGGGAGACATCTTGCTAATAATGCAGGGGTATTGCCTGTGTTTTATATTCTGGGCATACTCCAGAGGGGCTCTTGAAATCTTGCTATGCTAATGGAATTCAGCTTGGCCACATTTGCAACTGTTACCAAGATCCCAAATGGAGTCAGATACAGCTCAGTGTTTTCCATTATATTGAAGTGTATTGCTTTTGAAATCTTTGTGTTAATCATATCCCTTGTACTTGGTATGAGAAGAGAAATTCAGATGCTAGATTCCAGAAACTGTTGGTTTGAATGAAATTTCTTAAAATCTGCTTAGTGGCATCTCCTGTCCCTGCCACTCAGTTAAACTTATCCAACCCAGAAATGTATCCTGACCCCAGCAGCTGAGGGACAGTAAACAATATCCTTTGCTCCAGCTCAGCTGCGTTACTGCCAAGATACACCTGTATCAACTCAGAACACACCTGAACTATCCATCTATGAAACCCACTGCTAGCAGAAAGAAAACTCTCAAGTGTGAGGTCTTTCAGATATCCATAGGGATACATGTGTGTAACAGCAAAGAAGTAACCCTACTTTCAATTCCAACAGCATTTTCATCAGGGCTATATCCCCATCTCCCTTGTACTTACTTTACTCTACCACTCATCACTGGTGAAAGATGAGCCTACCTTCCTGGGACTATAATGCAAGAGGGCATCAATCATTTCTGTAGGAACTGAAGAACCACAACAGAATGTAATCTGAAGAGCTCCCTGTAAACTGCCCAGTGTTGCCTCATCACAGCTCTAGAATCTGTGAGGGAGGCAGCATCCAGAAAGAAGCAAGTACAAAACAGTTAAAAGCAGAAAGTACAAATATTTCAAAACCACCATCCAGCAGAGTCCCCAAGTTTACAGAGATTGGCTAAGGACCACAACAGCACAGAAATGGCTATAAGTAGAGCAGGTAGGCAAGAGATGAGGATTTAGGAGAAAGAGACAGAACATAGGGCTAGAGGAATCAAGGTGCAGCTATCAGAGGCATGTTTCACATGTCCACAATGGCATCTCCAACTACTCAGGACTGTTAGGGACAATATTTGTACAGGTGTTTGCCACACCTTGCATCTCTACTTTTCCTTGATGTCTGTTCTGCTGGAACTGTTACAGAGTCAAAATTCTTTGGTAATTTCATCTTTAGATTTATTCAACAAGGGTCATACCATATCCAGTGTCTGACTTGCTCAGGTCAATCTATAAGGAAATTAATACCTTTGCTCTCATTCATACCAACCTCATCCTTCCAGCATGCTGGCCCAAACCATACTTTGTTCCTTCCTGCAGAGTCAGTAAAACACTAACAATACACAGGTCTTAAAGTTTATGATGGTCCTTGTACCTGGAGTCTTCCAGTCCCACTGAGTTACACTAGTTTCTCAGGTGAAGGGAGAACACGCATAGGCTCAGCAGGAAATATTCTGGTTTGGGTTTCTGGTGGATACAACATATTTCCTGGAGGATGCTCCACTATCAGTGCTGCAAGCATGATGCTGTTTTCAATCAGCTCCCCATTTTCCCTTTGACCAGCTCACATTCACACAGACACTGCCTGGGAAGCACAGCGCCCACTTTTGAGCAAAGTTTGCAGACTGCAGCTGATGCTGCTCAGAAGTGGAGCGGGACACTTCACTCCACTCTCAAAAGTCAGCACCAAGGTTGTTAGATTTATCCCCAGAATAAGCTCTCTGCGCTGACAGAACTGAGAGGTTAAAAGAGACCAGATGAAAACTCTGCAGGGAACCATTTCAGAGCCAGGTCTTCTAGGAAAGCTTTTGCCTCTCTCAGAGAAGCCCTGGAAAAATAAGGAGAAATAAGCTTAGCATCAGATGTTCTTTGCTCAGCCTGAATGTTGGAAGTCTTCTGTTTACTGAAAAAGGCCAGGCCAGAGCTTTGAGCACTGGCGGGAGAAACCTGCTCCCACTCAGGAAGACAAAGTCAGCAAGAGGAGAGGACATGGCCACAAACATTTTTCCTTACAGCAACTCAGTTCTAACACAGCTGACATTGCACCTCCAAACTGCAGAGGTGACAGACACGTTCTGCTTACTGCTTACTAAAAGGGTGACAAAGAGAAAGGATTCACTGGTCATACCTTCTTCCTTCTCCACTAATAAAGAAAATGCTATTTACCTAAATGAGGAGGAGGCATTCAGCCACATGAGACAGCTACAGGATGGGTGCTCAAAGAATGGATACACCCAATTGAGCAATGCAGAGGATGTATAAAACAGAAGCCTGCTTCCTGAATAAGCCATACCTGCCAAACAAAATATCTTTTTCGAACACATGGTGCCTTTGACATTTGCCTTCAGTCGTGAGGAGACTTACAATTCATAAGTGCCACAACCGTATATATATAATTCATCAGCTGTCTCCACAGGACTGAAAAATAAATCAGATCAAAACCATCATCTATCTTCAAGATGCTTATTAACATGTTATTCAATGTGCCAAATTAATTTTGCTTCGTGCAGTTAAAGGAGTAATTTTTTAAGGATTTTTCTTTGTTTTTGAAAGCACTTTGCCTTAAAATCAATTATACTTTAAAAGGGATTTCCTGCTCAGAATACATGTTGGTTGCTTTGCTTTTTAAAAACAACATCCTTCTCCCAATACACTGAAACTATGGACAGAAGCCTCACTGAACTCAGACGCAAAATCAGATCCAAAAGACATAGGGAGCAGAACAGATTTCAGTGCTGAGAAACAAGAGCAATTTCACAGGTTTGGGAATCATGGCATGGGGGAAAGAGGAAGGGTCCTACCCTACCTGGAGAGCAAGGCAAGGTGTAGGGAAAGAAGGAAAGTTCATGTGCCAGTCAAACCTGGATAATGAGGTGCAGCCCAATTCTGCAAAGTGCTGAGGTGCAGCTCAATTCTGCAAAGTTCTCATCACAGCGATGAGAACTTGTGGTGCCAAGCCTCTGTTCACCAAAGCCTCAATGCTCCTATAATGCTTTTAAAAAGGAATTGCCAGTGATTCTTCCCACAACAAAAAGAAAGAATACCCCTACACTCCCTGCTGCTGGGCCTCCTTACAGTTTTCAGTATATACCCACTGATTCTATGTGAGCTCCCCATGCTGTTTATAGACAGTAGCAGAGTCTGGATGTGACAGTGATTCAGGGGGCAGGACAGAATAGGCCCCAGGCAGCAGCCCCTGTATCACACAGCCAGGACTGCATCACTGTGCACATGCTGCTCCATAGAGGAGATCCCTGTCACTGCCTCTACTGATCCCCACACTGCAAACATGCTTCCCAGGAGGCTTTGATTCATGGGCTCTGTGTGAGCAGCACTACTACACTTTCTAGGGGAGTCGGTAAAACTGTAACTCCTTTTCATTCCTGAAAAGCTGCGGCACAGTCACAGCTTGCCCTGAGCACCGCAGAAAATTAATTCAGTACTTTTTCACTGCCACATGGTTCCAGGCAGCCTAGGCCCTGATTCCTCCACCCTTCCAACCCCAGAGTGCTGTAATGGCTTAAATTCTTTCTGCTCTGCTTCTAGATGGCTGGGAGCAGAAGCTAGCAGGGGTCAAAATAAGGCTGTTAGCATCTCAGTGCAAGAGGCAGCAGCTGCAGTATTCTGGGATGCCCCAGCACTAAAAGCAGTAGTGACTCTAGAAGAGCTGTCTATTGACACTTGCCACCATACAGCTTGACACAAGCTGAGCTGGCCATACCCACTGCTGCTTACAGCAGTTATATTTATAGCTGCAACCTGGAAAGTATTTTAGGATTAAATTCAAAGTCTGCCACCAAACACAGACCCAGACACACATTCTCATATCTTACATGTGTAAATGTTGACTTTTGAATAGTTCTCAAACAAATGGATTTTGTAGGTAGTTCATATATGATACAGGCATGCAGAAGTCAGGATATTTAAGATGTACCTTTGCAGGGGATGCTTAGAAACATAAAGCTGAGTGCATGAAAATGGAGATGAAGTAGTTGTCAGCCAGAAGTGACAGCCTTCAAATACTATCACTCCTGCTTTAACTTCCATTAAAAATGACAGGAAAAAATGGTTCTCACAACAGTGGTGCTGTGAGAAGGAACCACTACCAGTGCAGGTATCTCCAAATAGACAGCAATAGTCTGAAGAGGAACTCAGATTATCAGATTTGTGCAGTTCTACTCCACTTAATTAAAACACTTCTAGTAATTAGGGAACACCACTGGCTTTCCTCTTGTCTACCTCCAGATCCTCCTCCTCCTTGAAATTCAAATTTGAACTGCCCTGAAGCATGGAGAGTGTTTAAATTCTGGATTAATTTCAAGTTAATAAGTAGATGATGGCAAGCAAGGGAGTTTGGATTGACACTTCAATCAAAGTTCAAGAGAGTAAGACTGAGATTGGAAATATGCTTTCACCTCCATTCACAGACAACTATGGACTTCGGCCTTTCAATCACATCAAGAATTAATCTGTCACATTAAACCTGGGAAATCTGCATAACTTAGATGTATGGTCAAATAAAGGTAAGTTACCAAACATTGTCACTTTATTGGCAAATTGACTGTAAAATTACCTTTTTTTATCCTATAACTGGGAACAGTCTGAGCTAAGAAAATTCTCAGCAAACAAAAAATAATGGATTCAAACATAATAGAAATATGTCAGAAGAACAGTCTGCAGAGTAAGGGTCCAACAAAATATACCAACAGCAGAGGGGATTAAATACAAGTATATTGGAAATGAAACCCTGGAACACCAGTATTAATTCCATAAGTTGTCAAACCTACTTCCCCACACTGACACACTTCCTCTCATTTGTGGAAAACCTGCAAGGCTAAAAGAAGGGCTTTGCATTAAAGCCAGATTTAGAGAGGCAACCACAATATCCCTTTTTTTTCCTTCTTGAAGTAGTCCAGAATCAACAAGTAAGCAACCAGGTCAGACCGAGTTTTGCAACCCAAACCATATTTTATCATTTTGTTCTGAAAAACAAATAAATAAGGAAGGCCATTTTAAAACCTTAAACTATGTTTTCTGCATTTGCATGCATCACACTGTTCAGATTTGGTAGAAGGCTGAGTGTGGGAACTCAGTGCATCACCTCGGATGCTCTGAGTCCCAGGGAGAGCCCCTGGGGGGCTCAGAAGTCCTGGAATGTAGCCAAAAGTACCTGGTGGCTTGATTCTGACCCTTCGAGAGTCGTGCTATCTCAACATGAGGATTCACAGGTTTCTGAGGTGTAAATGGTGAAGGACAAATGCTTTTTTAGACTAGAACATAGGTTTTAGGATTCTGGTACAAGGGGGTATGATGGAGACAAGATGGAGGATTTAGGCCCGACCTCGTGGTTTTCTTCTTCTTCTTGTCATCCATCTTCTGTGTGATGTATGCACTTTGGATTGGCTTATGCTAAAGGTGCACTGTTCAACAAAGGTGATGGGAATTGGTGAAAAATTGTAAATATCATACACGTAATTATCAGTATAAGAATGTTCTACCGCCCCAGGGGCGGGGAGTTTGCGTGTGGCTGCCTTGCTGGTCGGATCTCAGCTGGGCAGAAGAAAAACTTTTTAGATAAGATAAAATAAACAACCTGAGAAAAAGATCAAAAGAAGAGTCCAGACTCATCTGTTCACTGCAGGCTGCCTGCGGACCACCTTACGCGTGTCCGACAGAGACAGGCAGCCGATCGGACAGCTGAGCATGAGCAGTATCTCACCTCATTAAATCCAACTACCCTGCAAGCACAAAATGCACTCTATGCCACTGTTAGCAATGTTAGTGCAGTTCTACCACTGTGCTGTTGAATTCAGGAGGGATTCCAGCCTATGCTTCTGCTCATTAGGAAGACTGCCAGCTGCTTATTTGCCTCCCACCTTCCTGTTGCCATAACAGTTAATGCTTGAAAGAGGGAAAGGTAAAGCCAAGGAAAGGAGAGGGTGTTTTGTAGATAAAAGAACCTTATCTGCCAATATCCTTAAGTGATCTTCAGTTCTGAACAAGACACAAGAGTGTAACAACCTGTAAATGGAAAGCAGCTGTTAGAACACCACAAATTGCATGGTTCTCCACAGAAATAAGATAACTACCTCTAAGGGTTGCACATATTACTCCCTCAACACTACAGGGTCACTGTAACTTTATTAAATTGTCCCAGAAAACAATTCACTACCTGTTAGGAGATCTTCCATTTCCTCCACTGCAACATTAATAGATCACCCCTTTCTGAGTCTTTCTCAGTGCTATCATCTGTAGAGGACTGGCTCTGACCACTGTACAGCTTCAGAGTTTGTGGGAGACACAATCCTGTCTGTGACTCTTCAATGAGCTGAGAACTGACAGCTTCCCAGAAGAGTCCCTTAAAGAGAGGCTTCTTCCAGAGGCAGTCTTTTGGGTTGGCATTCTTCTGACCTGCAAGGTATCAGCAAAAAGACTAGAGAGTTAGTACAGCTTTCCAATGGCATCTCAACCAAAAATCATACCATCTCCTAAGATCAGCTGTTGCTCTGGATTATAGGGGCATAGAAAACACTATATTGCTACAAAAAGGCATAGGAAGCAATCTGGAGAACTGTAAGCAGAAAGAATCTTACTTTCATTTCTGGTAAATTTGAGTGGTGAAGGAATAGGAAAACCTGAAGTTCATGGAGGAGTGAAACAACAAGAATATCTGTCCAGAGCTCACATGCAGAAGGAGACTGGAGCTCTCTCTTTGGAACAATCTTTGCATTCAATGACACACCACCAGTCACATCAGCATCCTGAAGCCTACCTCCATGTGTGGAAGCTTAGCTGACTTGAAGTTTGACAACCAAGGTAAGACTCCATCATAATCAACATAGTACATACTGAAACTAGTAGAAAAGCTAGGAATTATTTAATATGCTCTCTGAAGGACTTTAGCAGTCTGCCCTCCAAATATGAACATACATCACTGTCCAGAACAAAGGCATTTCTGGGGTCACTCAGGCACTTTAGAAAAGGGGCTAATGCTTACATTGCTTTTGGTAGAGGGCTGCACATACAGAGCTGCAGGAGAGTGAGAGACAAGTCAGGGGAAACACCACAGGAACCAGGAGAGTAGGAGAAGAAAGCAAAAAACCTGACAGAACAAGCAGATATGTCTTGAAGATCAACTCAGGGAGAGAGTGTTGTGGTGAGATCTAGGTAACTCCTTGAAAGAGACATGGAGGAAGTACAAACACTACCTGCTGTACTAGATGAGAAAAGGACTTAAATAGGTTTTTTTTAATTGAAAGGTAACATCTAAGATTCCTATCCTTCCTAAATTCTATTATCACGTTATTTAGTATTAACAACCCAAAGGGATTTGGACTGTGTGCAACAAAGAGTGAAGCCTTTGATTTTGAGATTTTGAAGTTTTAGGTGACTAGATACACAGTAAAAACATGTAGCCTTATTAAGAGCAGCAACTCTTCCAGAGAACTGGATAACATGCTTGCTTTACCTAATTTAAAACGGTTCCAATAATACTATGGGCAAGTTAGGCCTTGCTCACTTTCTTAATAAATCAGTTGAGTGGCTCCTAGAAAGCAGAATCCCAAAGACACCCTCCAGGATTACAGTATAAAGAAAAAGCATCCTCTATTGTAAATCTTTAATTTTATCAATAAAACATTTAGCAGGAAAGAACAACAGAACAACTCCCTATTTTTTGAAGGCATCTAGTGAAGTTCCTCATGGTGCAGTAATTAATAATTTTTATTTGAGTTGCAAGAAGTAAAATTTGATTATTCTGACCCATGACTGAAGGCAGAAAAAGAGGAATAAATGAACAATTTTCACTCAGTGACAGAAGGTCAACAGCAGGATCCATCAACTTTTAACACTTGTATGTATTTTGTTAAAAATCTGTGAACTGGAGGAGAAGACTAGCAATACAATAACAGTATTTTAAGTGACACCATTATGTAGGTTTTATACAGGGAGGTGTTACCTTTACCTGACTAGCTTAAAATGTAAAACTGTCTTAGCAGGTTTTGTAGTTAGTGACTTAATTTTCCCTTCTGCTAAGCCTCTAGTATAGTAAAGAATATCACCTATGTAGTTCAACCATTACCTCTCCCTACTAAATTTTTTTTCAAATAGCCAAGAGGTTTGATAAGGCTTTCTCATTAATTTCCAGAGAATACAAAGCAGTTTTATACTGTTAAGAGCAAGGGTTGCAACGAAGAACCATTTGGGAAGCCAAGTATACTTCTTCCTACAACATTTCCCTGGCAGAAAAGCTAGTGGCCAAGTTTCATTTTCATTTCAGATAAAAATTTACTCCTCCACAGTCAGAAAAGCAAAGTTTCACAAAAGGGGTACCAAGATAGAGTTTGTCTTTTTTAATGAAGACAAGGCAAGACATTCATGCCCAGAAGACATCAAAAGCTCTAGATCTTCACGTAGCAGCATATGTCACAGTTGAGACGGCCCCAATACACAGAGCATCGCCACAGAATACCAGAAAGCTTTAAGCATCTGCCCAGAGTAATGCCTATCTCATCAGAAGGCTTCAGGTGTCTGCCCATACAGAGTAACACCACTTCAAAAGGCAGCAAGCACCTGCTCTTTCTTGTTCTTTAGGCCAGCCTTTTGTACCCTTATGGTACATGCATTGCACCTGTATGCCTTTTTGTGATTGCTCAGTGCACCTGGGCACTCCATGTCTCATTACCTTCAATGCTGTTCACCTGCTTTCCACAGCTGTAGCCCATTGGGGTTGAGTCTCCATTGCAGCCCCACTCCCAGTTACCACAAGCTGTGTGCCTACCCTTCATGGTGTGTTTTTATAGGTTGTGCTACTAATGAGCAAAAGAGCACCTAAATTGTGGTGCTCATTCATATTGATGACTCTTACATGACTTAAGTATTCTAAGGCTGCTGTTGTAGCAGGATTTGTGGCCAGACACAGTTGCTATGGGTCAGAGTCAAATCTCTTTCCACTTGAGAGCAGATCTTCATTGTTATGGGGCAGTTGTGCCTTTCGCCAAGTTCCTATAACCATCTGAGGCACCTTTTGCAATAGCTGACCAGAGGCAAAGTTATCTGTGTGAAGGTTTCTTCCATTCAGAGAGAGGACAGAACAGAGCTTCAACAGAAGCTCTGCAAATCCAAAACCAGCAGGGATTTGGAAAAAGATCAGATTCCTAGAAAATAGTTGGTGCCTGTGAACTATCGCTTAGAGAGCTATGGCATTGTCTCCACTCCAAACAAAGACTTGGCCCAGCAAAGCTTATTTGAATTTCTATGACATTTAGACCCAGTTCCCTTGTTTGGAGTTGTCCCTACCATGCAAATGTTCATTAATATCATCCTGAAAGAAGTACAATCAAAGCAGCCTCTTCAAACAGTTGGGAACTGTTTAGGCAGTGAAAGAAGTGAAAAGCAAGAAGAACATCCCCTCTCTTTGACACAGATAACTCCACTGATGAACAGATTTTCCCCCTGCTGTATGTAACTAGATACTTCTAGTATGCAACTTATTATAGTTTGTAAAGCTAAAGATGTGCTGGGTGAAATATTAAAGCTCTCTATTCTCTGCCCTCTTCCTGCCTTTAAAGGTTATTTAAAAAATTGACATGTATCCCCTTAGCCAAGGGAAAACAGTACAGCCAGTTCCTGATTCTGGCATAGATGAACTTGCTGGAGAAGATCTCCATGCAGCCATGTGTGCAAGCAGCAGTAAGCAAACAGCAAATGGTTATGAGTGTCAGCTCTTGAACAATCTGTGTTGTTAAAGCCTGGGGACAAACACACAGGCCCTCAAATGATAAACTTAAACCATACTAACAACTGTTTGAGAAAGAGTTCCTTCACCAATAACAGCTATTAGCACATCCGAGTCTGACTCATCCCTTTCACCATCTGCACAACGTGTCATTTGCACTAATCTCTTATTTTCTTTGCTCCACATTCTTCTTAGCAGTCATGCTTCCCAACTTGCAGGAACATTTGTATGACCCTTCCCTGTAAAACAACAATCACCAATGTGCATTTAGATAACAAGAACATTGCACTAATTTGACATTGCCACCTTGGAAGACAATGGGTTGAGAATTGCTAATGAATCACTAATGCTCAGTGATTGTATCTTCAACAGGATTGTTCAGATGGGTCATTTCTGTATTTACACAGTACTATTGCATTCTTTTCATCCATACTTTGCTACACACTTCAAGCTATATTCAGATAGATTAAGTGCACCAAGTGCCCTCATGAAAAGTATGGGTGCTAAAGCAACTATGCATTGCAAAGCATTTACCTGGACAATTGTTAAATGACAAAAATATGCCATCACTGCTGGTTTCACAAAGCAAACATTCTACTGTCAGCACCTTAGGAGTTAATCCAGATGGGAGATGTATGGAATACCTTTAAAAGGCATGTCAAGCAAGCTGAGTTTCTCTCTGAATCAAAATCTCAGCAGGACAGCTTTGTGGCACATTTGGATTGCCCTCCTGTTTGCTCATCCCTATCCCACAGCTTCCATTTTCGTGCTTTTAAAATAGATCAGCACTTGACAAGTAACAGCCATTTGACAACTATCTGCCATCCTCCTTCTCCTCCCACCTCTCCCCACTGCCAGGGGAATCATGGTAGGAACACCAGCTTAACACTGGGGGTTTTTCTCAATCCTAAATGTTGAACCTCTGTATCTTCTGCTGTTTAGTTCCGCATCAGAAATGGTTGCCCATTAAAGGCCAGCCTACAATCTCACCTCTAAAATGTTAAATGCCATGACTGCTGGAATCTATTTCAGTCACTTGAAGCCTTTGAGAACAAATCCTTTTAAATTTAACTGCTTCAAAATCAAGGCCTTATGCAAAAAAAAAAAAAAAAACCAAAAAAAAACCAACCTGCCTTTTGGGCAAGTAGGACCTGCTTTGCAAAGAATCAGCACAGATGCTTCCAAGTCATCGAGAGAAGCACAAACCTCGTCCTTTAGCAGCAGCTGTTGAATCCTCAGGGTTATCCAAACCTTTCTCTCTCTCCAGCCCATCTTCCATAATTAGGGCCTTTCACAGCAGCCCATATCTCCATACCGCACTGTTCACCTTGAACAGCAGCATACATGTTCCGGCACCAGCATCTGAAACAGCATTTAGAGACAGCAGTAGCAAAGTGCTTTCTCTGAAGCAGCATTTTGACTAAGTTTTCTTGGTTTATTACCACAGCCACAGAAGTCCATGTGCAGAATTGTGTTTGGTTTATTTTCCAGCTTCATTCCACAGCTTCAGAACCACATATTCAGCTGATCAGTGCTTTTGTGTCATGGCAAAAAAATGCAAGCCATGCACAAATGCGAAGCTGCTGAGAGGTGGTAAAGAGAAACAAGACGAAAGAGAACTCTACCAAATGGAAACATAGCTAGAAGACTTGGACACAAACATGAGTATACCAGCTTGGTGAACAATCTCCTGTCATTCACACACTGCTTTGAATAATTACCCTGCATAAACATCACAGTTACTCTTCCTTACTAAGAATTTCAGCCTAGGAAAGTTGGTTTGGGCAGCCAGGTAGGAAATATATACTCTCTCTGCAGTGAAGTTTGCCCGTGATCAGTTACAGCTGTAGCAGCAAGGACAACAGCTGTCAAATATGACAAGGAAAGCTGATTTGAGTCTGCTTAACACTGCTCTTCATTAACACCTGTGTATGTTCTCATCACATGTGGCCCTGTCTTGAATGAAGCTTTGAAAGGCCTGGAGTCCCCCCCCCTGTACAGGCAGAGAGAGCAGAGCTCCAGAGATTACATGTACCAGGCACAGCAGCATGGATATAGCATGAGTCTGCCTCAGTGTCACGAGGAAAACCCTGAGGACAAGGCTATAGTCAAGGCCCTCCTTCAGAATTCTTTGTGTAAGCCTTCCTTCGGGCCCCCAGCCTGGGGGACACTGTCCCATTAGTAAGTTATCAGTTCTTTCCTTCAACATGAGCAAAGAAAAATAACTTCCATAAGTAAAGCCCACATCAATAAGTTGGGAAAGAGGATAGGGAAAAACACTAGCTCATACAGCTCACCTGACTTAATCCTTACCCTTGTATCAGCTTCTGCCAACAACAGAATAGATGAAGTTTACTTACCACTCAGACATAATCTACTTAGTACTATGCAACATGCTGAAAAAATTAATACATGTATTTTTTTTAAATCAATGCCACACGCTATCAAAATACATCCATTAAACAGACAAAGAATCCCAAAATCAGGAGATACCCACAGCTACTGAAAACTCATAACCATGGGGGGAAGTTGCCCCTGTACCAAACTCCATTCACTATTTTTGTTGAGGATCTAGCAGAAGGCAAAACCAGACAGTAATCTTGGCTGGTCAGTGCACAGTGAATACAAACAGGAGTTACCATCATTCAGCAAAATGCAAAGTCAGACACCTTCCCTCACACCAGGCAGGTCACATTGGGTAAGGACAAGGATTTAGAAGTTGGAATATACAGGCACTTAACACATGTTTCTAGTGTCCCACTATGACCAAATGGAATCACTCTTTTGACCTACAAACTAAGAGAAGTTACCCCTCATGGGGCAATGGTGTTTTTTCACAGATTCCTTAGGGCACATGAAGAAGGGCAAAGCTGTATGCCAGTCCTAAGAGACTTGTAAAAGCTAGTTAAGAAAAAGCAAGCTCTTGGGAGTTGGCTTAAATGTGCTTTGTACTTATCTGTACCTTAACAGAAAAAACCTGAAGTTTGCAGATGAAGATGGTATTAAAAACTCCTCATATGGGGCATTGGCATGGTCAACAGTGGGAGTCCCACATGGCTGGGGTGTCTGGATTTTACAAAGAAATACAGAAACTGGAAAAGGTACACAGAACCACAGAAACTACTTAAAGAGAGAAAGTACCCTACACAGAGAATCTGAAAGGGCTCAGTTGGCTTCATCTCTTAAAAATAATGTGAGAGGTAAGGCAATTACAACACATAAATCCCGTCAAAGGGAGGGACTATCAGTTATTAGAGGCCTCTTTAATCTAGCACTGAATAACCTAACAAACCAGTTGTTGGAACCTAAAGGCAAACTGAAAGCAAGACGCTTCTCCCTCCCACACACTGCTTTCTAGTTTGTGTTAATTAAAAACTGCCAGAAGTAGTGCATCTACCAATCTTCAGATCAAGTTTAGCTGCTCTCTCTCACTGTTATGCTCTAACATAACATGTATTATTAGCACATACAATTCTGAAGACTGAAACACAAATGCTCAAAATATACATAAAGTCAAGCTAGATAGATTTGTCTTTAAATTATGGACCTGAAAATCCATTTTTCAGCAGATCAGCATGTTCACAATACATTTGAGGGAACAGATGAGAATGGGAGAGAAACATGGGTATTTAAGAGTTTCAGCTGCCCTCAGTATTAATAGCGAATGAGTTCTTAAACAAAACAAACATAAACTACAGTTAAGATGCTTTCTGTTTGTCTTCAGGATTTCAACTTATCTTTTGAAAAAAACCCAGAGATTTAAGTTGTAACAAAAGGTAAAACTCTCTCCGATCACTTGTATTTACAAGCTGTTGTCACTAGATTTTCTAAAATTTGTTTCTTCTACAATGATAGAAAATGTATCATAGATACAGTATCTAGTGCAAAGATGAAACTCAAGGCTTCAGAAACCACACGGTGGAAAATACTTTGGAAAATCATGGAAAGGTTAGGGGAGACAGTCCAGCTGCTGAAAGCAAGCAGTATGAGCCACAGTTCACAGGAGAATTTGGGGACAAGAGGTGGCTGGGGATTGGAAAAGGGATTGTTTGGTACCAGGCAGGTACACAAAGGTGTTACTCACTTTTAGACTGGATGGTTTAAATCCTGAGTAAAAACTACTACCCAGACTTCTGAAAAAGCTAGTGAGTGGCAGTTCAATAACTGTGAACACTATGCACCAGAAGGGCCTTTTCTTTTTTAATAAGCTATGTCAATTATTTGAGCATTGAATATAACCCTTCCCTTCCCTAATAAACTGCCTGAAATATAGATGGCAATCATGTCAGAACAGTATCAAAGTTCCAAAGCTGAAAGGTTAAACAAACAAACAAAAAATCCCAAAGGTTTTGCGTTCTCTTACTTCAATGGGAAATGACTAAAACTAACCATTACCTTCCATAAATTCTCATCCTTCTAGCCTGTTCCACACACTCCTTCTCATCAGAGAAACTCAACTCAGGCAAAAGCTAACAAGACAGGCCATTTTCTTAATGTCTGCCTCTTTATTCTGAAGGCTGTGATAAAACAGCATCAATTTCTAATCACCCATCTTAATACACACATGTGCTGCACATGGACACCACAGCCAAATATTCAGAGCAGGTCACAAACAAGCTGGTTCACGCTGTAGCTGCAAAGATCAGTCTACACAGCAGCCCTTCTGCTATCAGGCACAACTGGTTTGCAGGCCCAGGCAAGTCACTGCATGCCTTAGCCCAGGCCAGTCAACACCAATATTGTTCCCAAAGTCCCCTAAGAACATGGAGCAATATTCCTCCTGTTTCCTCTTCCCCTTACACTAGAGCTGTCTATAGGCCAAAGCAAGATTTCACGAGATCCAAGTGCTCTGAAGCTCCGAGGTGATTTAGGAATGCCATGTTCAACAGCACAACCACTTCTATCTCCAGCAGACAGCAGGAACACAGCCCTGAGCTAACACAACAATTTCAAATACATCAGTAATGTCCTACGAGAACAGAGATAAGTAAAGCACCAAGACACCAGTTTTTCTTTGAAAACATATATTGAATATGTGATCTCTTCTTTGGCATCATACAGACCAGACCATGCATTTTGCTTTTCTATTACAAAAACAACAAAACACATTGATTTCTTGGAGACAAGAGAAACAGGTCTTACCCACAGAGCTCCTATCAGCTGGGGCATTTAAAACTATTCAAATCACAGTGAGGAGATGAGACCCTGGAGGTAAATTCAGCCATATACTTTCCAGAGGAGGGTCTCTTCCCTCTGGTTTTACCTGCTAGGCTTTACCCTGGCTTAAAGCTGACAGCCCATCTCCTGAACATCACATAACTCTTCACAAACAAGCAAAAACCAGGACAATCCCAGCCTGCTCTCAGCTTCTCCCTTTCAATCATCAGAGAGCAAGTTAGCTGCTCCAGAAAACTTTATGTGAAGTATTCCCTGTGCAAAAAATAACCCCCAAAACAGACCTCTAACCTGAGAGATGCAGACTTAAGCCCACTTGATGAATGGAGGAACTATTGCTTCACTACTAATTTAAAGACTCTTCTGCAGCTTCAGCATGCCTGAATCTCTTGCCACCACTTATCCTTGTGATTCAGTTGTCTGTTTGTCTCTCTCCAGTATGCTAGCATTTTGTGGAAAGCTTTCTCTTACAACTCTGACCCAAAAATGAGCAATCATTTTGACAGTTAAAATCTTCTTCTAGCAGCAAGCTATCTTCTATCTTTCCACAACTGGCAAAATGTCTCACCAATACTGCATATTGCTGTTAAATCAGCAGCTATACTGAAGATTTTACCTGTGAAACCACAGATCAGATTTTACACATTTAAGGCATTTATTTAGCAACAACCAACAAAACTGCAATGGGAAAAATAATATACCCTTTGCATTGCTTCTCTTTATTCATGGTTCAGACAGAATTCATTAGATTCAAGAAAAAATTCTGTGGAAACAAGGCAAAGCCTCTAGAAAATATTTTTGATTTAAAACCACCCCAACTCCCACTCCCTTTAACCAAAGTTAAACCTTAAAATGTGGAATAGATGAGTGTGTTTGAAAGTTCATGGTGCAAAATAGAGGCGGATGGCGAAACCTCCTCAGATTTGTCAAAAAATACAGCTATCCCACTCTTTACATAAACACAGTCCTCTCCCTTCCCTTTTTTTCTCTCTGCTTCTACCCACCCTGCAACAAAATCAATATATACGAACATCAGCAGCAACTTTGATGATAGGCAATGATCCTTTTGGCATCAGTCTGTGACAAGATTGTTGATTCTCTATCTTTAAATTGCATCATAGCTGTGTAAAATACGCAGTGATATCCCAGCCGTGAGCTCTTCACATCCGCTGTCGATACCTCAGCAAGATCCAGACTGCTGTCGCAGCAAGCGCCAGGCCTGGCACAAGAATGGCTGCCAGAGGAAGCCCACCTGATTCTCCATCTCCTCCATGACACACAGGGCCATTCTGTGGCTGCAACTACAAGGAAAAAAAAATTATTTATGTCAGAACCCATAACAAGAGTTATGGACCAGGTGGTTCTGTAAGAATGTTCAAAACAGTTTACCCAGTACAGGTACCAAATAGGTACCTGCAGACTCCACACATGGAGGGTTAAAACAGTTTAAGATGGACTGAACTTAAAGGCAGGGTAGCCAATCTCTACCTGGCACCTTCATGTTTCTCTGCCACCTTCTAAACTAGGACTCAAGTGGAGCAGGACACACCTCATACAGCAGAAGAAATGACACACACATACCCAGTCACCCCTTGATGCACTTGCCACCACACCATTTCCTGCTCTCTTTACCAGGAAAAAGACATCAATAATTCTCTCTGGTTTTCTTACCTGCCTTATACACGGGTCCAGAAGACTTACTCCTTTGTTAAGGGAGTAGAAAAGGGATCTCAAACCACCTTTCCCCACCAACATGCTTTGGTAGATGAGTATTTCTTTTGTCAACTTCCATGCTATCTGGAGATTAAGGGCTTATCTCTTTTATATCTATAATGGTGCCAGTATATTTAAACTGTAGTAGTCCATATTCCCTATTATTGTAAAATCATTTATGCTGGAAAGACCTCTAAGTTCAACTGTTAACCCAGCACTGCCAAGTTTACCATTGAACTAAGCACCACATCTGCACATTTTTTAAATGCCTTCAGGAATGGTGACTCAACCATTTCCCTCAACAGCCTGTTCCACTGCTTAACAACCTTTTTTCAGTGAAGAAACTCCTAATACCCAATCTAAACTTCCCTTGGTGCAACTTGAGGATGTCTCCATTTGTCCTGTCACTTGTTGCCTGGGAGAAGACACCACCCCCACCTGGCTACAGCCTCCTTCCAGGCAGTTGTGGAGAGTGATAGGGTCTTCCCTGAGCCTCCTTTTCTCCAGGCTAAACACCTCCAGCTCCCTCAGCTGCTCCTCATCAGACTTGTGCTCTAGATCCTCCACCTGCTTTATTACCCTTCTCTGGACACGCTCCAGCACCTCAATGTCTGTCTTGTAGCATTGGGCTGTACACACAGTTCAACACTAACTTGAGTGATGGCCTCTGAAACAAAGGAGTTCTGTCTCCAGTAAGATTTTGGCCACTGGGCAACTTGAGATTCTGTCTTCACACACAAAGCTTTACCTCTCAGCAAGGAGAACAGTGAGCAAACACAACATACTTCAGCAATACAAAGACCTGGGGACATCTCCAAACTCACCTTTTCACTGATCCAAAGGTTACCCTGGTTACAAAGCAATACAGAGACAATTACAGCTGAGGCAATGAGAGAAGGTCATAGGTTAAACAAAATTTTTATATGCACATATCACACTGAGCACCTGGACACAGTACTCTTCTTCCTCATGCACAGCCACCAATCATAGAAACCAATCTAAATTGAGCCAGAAATAACCCTAAGAAAGAGGTAAAACATACCCTGCGCTGAATTTTCAGAGACACGTAATAGCCAGCGTTCCTGAACAGCTCCACCGCATCCTTGTGCCGCAAGTCCTTCAAGTCTTTGCCATTGATCTAGCAGAAAAGGAAAAGGAGAGCCAGATGCTGAAGGTAAAGAAAGCAAATTTTTATGATGAAGGCTAACATAAGAAGCATAAGACATAAAAATCTTCATGTTACACAAAATTCTGCATTTGGGGCATGATACTATAACCATAAAGATCCTAATTAATTAATATTATGATGTATTTTTATATCTTGAGACAGAACATGAGAAACTCCAAGCAAAAACATAGAGGTACTGAAAAAACTACCTAGAAGCAAAATAAGAATAAAAGACCACAGTTGTGTCAATAGCAGCTTCTGATGCTGTTGCCTAACTGGAAACAAATCAAAGGTGTGATTCTGACACTTAATGAACACAAAAGAGCAGCTACAGCAAAATTATTAAGTCTCTTCCCTTGTTTCATCACTGGTGTACCTTTGAAATCCCTCTGTTTGAGAGAGTGTTGTAAACACGCTTTTATAAGCACGTAATGTAGCAAAACCAACCAAAAAAAAAAATTACATACGTACTTCTTGGCAGCCACTTGATCCCCTTGCAAGTGTAAGGATTTTTCTTAATTTGAAGTAATATATCATGGCGCAGGGTTTTATAATCCACTTGATTTCATTCACTGAGTGAATTCATCCTACCTTTTCATTTTCATCCCCATTACCCCTAATTGTATCCCCTAAGACACATCCAGTGCCTCCCTTCTCTTCATATTTAGACACCCCAAACATAAGTACATAAATATTAAACTGTGAGGAAAAAGAGAATATTATCTGTTTAACTTAATATCACCTTCTGTATCAATAATAGGCTCCAATTAGTGCAAGGTAGTCTATAGAGGCTAAAAAGATCACATGTGGAACAAAATAAGCAAGTGTAAAATAAAATTAGGGAGTACAAAAAGGTTGTGCATCATACTAGGAGAGACTACTTCTCACCCATCACTTTGTAAAGCTTGTTTCTTGCATGATTGCTAGCTATCTGAAGAACCAGTGGGTGTGAACATCACACACTTGAAAACAATTTTCTAAAAGGAGAAGCAGCCCATGTTATTCTTGAGGAGCTGAAATGAAGAGAAGAATATATGGCCTAGAAATTTTATAGTCTAAAAATCCCTCTCTGCAAAAGCATCAGAAATCATGGATTACCAAAAAACGAAATTAAAAGGTGGAAAACCTTTATTTACATGGGTGTAAATGATAATCCATCGTGAGCAAGAGAATGCTTGATGGATTCTAAAACCTTAGGGAGGCAAGTCACAGAGGAAAGCAAGCACAGCACCACAGAGCACTTCTGTGGCAAATCAAGAAGGCAGAGGAGATAAGCCCATGTGCAGAGGCACTCACGTCCCTAGTGCTCAGAGCTCTCCCCAAGGCAACTCCTCCATGGAGTTTGCTTGGGATCATCTAATTCATTCACCACATCCCTCCTCTCTATGCACTATGAAGGAAAACCTGCCTTTCACATCACATCACTGATCAAGAACCCAGGGGACAAAAGAAGAAAGGGCTTACCGCTAAAATTTTGTCTCCTTCTTGTAATCGGCCATCAAGGTAAGCTGCCCCATTCTTTTTGATCCAGCTGACATAGATGCTGTTGTCATTGGCAATGTACTGCTGATCTGTCCCACCAACAATGTTGAAGCCCAACCCTACGGCAAGACAAAGAGAAAGATGATGAGAAAAAGCTCAAAGCTTCAAATGGTCTTGCTGTCTTGCTTGTTGGGGACTGCACCCTCCCACACTGTCTTGCTTTCTCCACCATACAAAAACTCACAGCACACTAATCCACATTATCCTTTCCAACCACCTTCCCATTGTCTAGAAAAGTTATTCTCATAAAATTGGTCTTGAAAGCAGAGGAGAGACACTAAATGCCTGAGGACCCCATCTGTGTAATGCTTCATTACACAAAACACCTGTGAGCTGTTTCAGGTGGGTGCTGGGGAATAGTGAGGGGCATGCCATCACTTCTGAGACGCTGATTCAGCCCTCAGCAGGAATAAACTTCTTCAGCACAACATGAAAGAAAATTAAAGTATTCTGCACTTCACATGAGATTATAGTAAATCACTACCTTTGAGCTACAAGAAATCACCTCTGACAAGCATTTTGTGAGCTGGGAAACAGGGTAAGGAAATGCAAGGAGCATTAGACCCTGTCTACAGATGAGGAAACAGGCAAGGAGAACTGTGCTACCAGCTTGAGGGCACCTAGAGCTCAGAAGGCTCCCCTTCCACATCTCAGGAGCTGGAAATGGTGTGCTTTGCCTCCAAGAATGAGATCAGGCTACATGAAGGTACTTCAAATTGTATGCAATTACTTTCTTCTGTTTCATGAATTCAAACATGATAGGAAATAAAGGCAAAGTTTGCAGATTTAATGCAAAACAAAAAGGATACACATACATTTATTAAAACTGAGGTCCACTACACATTTCTACATTTTTACCATTTTGCATTATTCTTTAAAGGAAGCCTTAGTTACAGACATCTAGCTGAATCCAGCTTCTGGATTAAAGTAAAGACTTCTTGTTTCATTGAAACCCAAGAAGAAGAACAAATTGCATTTAAAATCTGGAAACCCAAAGACTACGAGATTTCCCACTGTACATGCAGCTAAGTTTCTCTCTAAATAAAAATGCATGATGAGAGACAGGAAAGAGTCCCTAAGAGGCTTGCAATAAAAAAAGAAAGAAAAGCCAAGGGAAAAAAAAAATCAAACATGCAATCAAAGTAAATGGAAAAAAAAAACCAACTTTTTTTCCTGACATAAACCAGTCATCCAAAAGCTATTGTCAAGAACAGCTGAGGGCAAGTTCTGCCCACGTTCAGCCAGATTGATTTGTTTTCATTTTCTTTCTTGTTTTCTCTCAAACTTGAGACTGGAAACCTTAGGAAGTAGAGTTTCAAATGAAAGTAAAACCACCTTATGCCTGCTGGGAAGCAGCATTTAAAATTAGTCACAGGAGATCAAAGCATTTACAAAATGAGTCATGGTATTTTAAGTGTGCATCTACAGCTGGGAAGTAAAGAAGTATTAGCAGCAATTTTGCCACACCTTTTTTTTCCTTCCCTTCCTGGCAGCTTCAGACAAGCGTGGAAAAAATTGAAAGCAAGAGAAAATTGAAGAAATACTGACATTTCAACTAGAATAATATCTATTCCAAGAAGGACCAGTTGTACACAGTAATACACCTTTCAATACAAAATTAAAAGAAAAAAATTAAAAACCCACGCTCCTAAAAATTATTTGCCATAAAGCCAATAACTTAGGAAAGGGGGAAACCAATACTACAGAAAGTATAAGGTTTAATCAACACTTATTAAAAAGCCAGAAAGAAGGAATTAGGATCTCAGAACACATTGATTCTCTCTCATATATAAACCTCTGAAATACCTATATATATATGTGTATATATATATATATATATATATATATATATAAAGTATACATTCTGCAACTTTTTACCCATAACTGGCAAAATAATCAAGATTCACAGCTTCCATCAGCAGAGGCAGATCTTCGTGACAAAGAGGCAGCAGTTCATGCTAGACCAAGTTAAGTATTCACTGGGCTTTTTCACTGTGTCTTTCCAGCACTCAAGACTTGCAATCTGCCTAAAAGTATCTTCCCTATCAATCCTCAAGCTCTTTGCTATTCTCTTCCTTCCAGTTCATGTAGCCACAGAAAGAGACACAGCACAGCTAGAAGAAAAGGAGCAAGGGTAGAGAGCACACAGCACTAAATCTCTTGTCTATAAGGAACCAGAAGCAGAATGGCAGAACTTTAAAAGCAGGCTCTGGGCTAAAATACTGACCCTCCCTGAGGCTGCAGACCTCCCTATGCCTCACTTAGCCTCTCTGAACTAAAAAAGTCCCTCAAAAATGCCTTAAAAAAAAAAAAAAAAAAGGACTGGCAGGATTAGGAAATGAGAGACTGAATACAAGAAAAATTGAAAAAGACAAATATACACTGTCCTGCCACTCGAAATACATTCACAACCAATGCAAACTTTTGCCAGAGATGTCTAGCATCAGACTTATTTTAAAAGTTACAGTCAAAAATCCAATTCAAGAGATAACAGTATCCAATTGTACTTCACAGATAAGTGTTTTGTTCCTTCCACAGAAAAGAGTAATAATTCACATGGCAAGCACATCAAGTCCATAAGGGGATGTAGGACCTTCAAATCAAGTAACATAGGTAGAAACCTAAATCTAAAGATGCACAGGCCACCATGGACAAATGCTGCTCATGGTAATCGGGACCGAAATCACAGTGGTCACATTCAAGACCATTCCCAACTCTGCCCTTTAACATTCCCTTCCACCTTCCTTAAAATTTTAGCTCCCCAGATGTATGGAAGCAGAATTCCCATCAGAACCAGCTTCATTTGGCACAGTTTTCCCTGACAGGCACAGCTTCATTAGCGTAAGCTCATGGCTATGCAGGTAGGGCTACACATCTTTCCGAGCAGAGGCCAGTCTGGCGAGCAGGGGAGGCAAGGGCTGCTCACACCCTCTGGGTTCTGATCACCAGCATGAGGGCCAGGACCAGCACCAGCCCTGCACGGACCTACCTCCACCCCAGAGAAAGGAAACACACACACCAACAACGTGGGTGCTGGGGTCTCTGGGGAGGCCCTGGAGCCAAGGCTGGCCAGGAGCTACACCCAGCAGTTGTGCAGAACAGAAGGGCTGCCACGTTTTCCTTCCTACTCGTTTAAATTAAGAAGGCCTCAAACACCAAAGTACAACTCTAGCTCCAAAAGCCCTCCTGGAGCCGGCCATTCTCTATAGCCTGCATTTTGCTCCAGAGCTGTACATTTTGTGCCAACTTGCCTCACTTCTGAAAGTGTCATCTGGCTGGCACCATAAATCCTGTAAAAACGTAAGGTTTCCATGAACGCACCTGCTGTTGAGACATGAAAAGCAAAGCCAAAAAACGCCCCTCGAACTGCCCTATTCCCCCTTCCTTCCAGCCTATGCTCCTCTCTCTCACCACGCCAAAGCATCTCAAGGTACGCTGCACAATGAACGCCAAGCTGACAATACAGGGCACGGCCACTTGGGCACATGATTTTCAAATGGCCCCTGACCCAGAGTATCCAACGCGGCTGGGCGCTCGGCGCCTGCCGCCTCACTTGGAGGCAACAGCTCCACCGGAGACGGCAACTTGCAGGAAAAACCTGGAGGCGAGTTGTCCGCAGGGACACCAGCCTGCACCGGAGCTCCCGCAGAGGACGGACTCTGACCCAGCCAGCTCTCCCTCACGCAGGGCACGAGCTTTTCCCGCAGCAGCGTATCCGTCCCGGCTATTTCCAGGGGAGGCCCCCGGGCCCGGCACCTCTGGGCCCTACGCTTCTATCCTCGCCACCGGGACGCTCCCTCCGCCG
>VZRH01006717.1:0-20628 GCA_013397555.1 Urocynchramus pylzowi | reverse complement strand
GCGCCGCGGACCCGGCGCGGAGAGGCCGCCCCCGCCTTACCTGAGGGTCTGCGGGTGAGGCTGATGATCTCCTCGGCGTAGCCGCCGCCCGCCACGCTGCCGTTCATGCTGCGGCCTGAAGGAGAACTCGGCTCCCGGGGCAGCCGCTCTCGCTCCTCGGCCGCCGCCGGGCCGCGCTGCGGAGCGCTGGGAGTTGTAGTCCCCGCGGGACGGGGCTGCTCCCACCGGCGCCCGGGGCCGCCACCGGCGCTCACCGCAGAGGCGGAAGAGCTACGGGCCCAGGGGAACCCGGCACAGCGTCCTCCTGCCCCCGCACCTTCCCCGGCCCCTGCGCGGTACCTGTGCCTGGCCCTGCCTTGCTCCCCAGGCTGGAGCTGGTTTCCTTAGGAAGGTTAGGGAATAGGTCATAGTTGTCTGGGGTAGGTGTAGGAGAGAAGGGAGATACATGACCTGTTCCCAGCCCTTTTAACTGTCCTCACAGCAAAATGAAAAACAGATCAGACCGTGCTGGGCAGGAGCAAAAGCCCAATACAGGCAAGTAGAACAGAGAGCATCCATGCCAACGCCGAGTTACCCTGCGGTGCAATAAAGTGATCTAGATTCAGAAACACAAATGGTGCATATAGAAGCACCGTGCTGCTGCTGGGGCAAGAAATACTTAACTAGGACCTGTAGAAGGTGTTTGAGGATTTGAGAAATTTCCTCAGAACTCTACAGAACAGGTAATTACCTAGCAATAAAGACCAAAGTAGTTCAACTTACTGTGTAACAGAGGAGCCACTTGAACCTGGGACCCTGTACCTCAGGGTTTGTTGAACCAATAGATTATAGGGAAATAGCAAGGAAAAATGTATCCTTATCTATTTCAGCACATGCTAGAAGCGTGTTAATACAGACAATGACAACAGGGAACAATGTCAGTTGAACAACCTGACTACTTGGCACTATGAGGACAGCCACATCTACATGCTGCAGGAACCTCTCTGATGAAAATGAGGACCAGCTTATCTGGTCTTCAATGTTACACTACGATTTTGTTTGTTTGTTTGGTATTGCAGTAAAGATAACAGACGTTTTTGACTGCATTCGTTCCAAGATTATCTGCACTTCTGGATTCCTGAATTTAATAGGGAGAGACAACTTGTGCACTGGATCTCTGACTGCTACAACACTAATGTTTAGTGCTAAATCGAGTGTTAGAACACCTGCCTCAGAGGTGGGAGACAGGCATTCAAGGTCCAATTACACTTGCAATGATGAGCAAAACCATGACTCGTGTGATAGACTTTTTTGTTGTTGCTAAGTAGCATTCACCCTAAGTTAAGGACTTTTCAGTGTCTCATGACATTCAGTGTCTCTCTTTTCAGTGCCAGTGAGGAGGTGCACAAAAGTTAGGAGGGAGCATGGCCAGGACAGGTGGACAAAGGGACATTTCACACAGAATGTCCAGTATATAAGCTGGGGAAGTTATTTGTAAGGGGACCCAACACATTCTGGAACAGGCTGGGTATCAGGCAGCACGTGGTGAGCGACTGTACTGTGCATCACTTGTTTCTCTCGGGTTCTGTTACTCTGAACTCTCAATATTATTATTATTATTGTTGTTGTTGTTATTATTATTGTTGTTATTATTATTATTGTTATTATTATATTTTAGTTGTTTCAATTATTAAACTGTTTTTATCTCAACCCACAAGGTTTATGTTTTCTTTCTGAATCTCCTTCCCACTGGGAGGGGTGGGAGGAGAGTGAGCAAGCAGCTGCAAGGTACTTGGCAAACTCCTTCAAGATACACAGTGTTCCTTAGCAGCAATTTAATGTATTTTAGAGATGACAGCCTTGGCTTAGAACAAAACCAATTTTATCTTGATCTGAGATAACAGCAATGTTAAGTGTTTTTAAAAATTTTCTTTAGCCAGGAAGAGATTTCAAACAAGAAACATGGGTATATTATAACTTAGTCCTAGGCAGCTCCAGGCTTCACCAATCACAACGGGACTGCCACATATTAACAGCTACCTAAGCCTTAAGACCCTTACTGCACTGGCACAGACCATTTCACAGAATCAGAGAATGGTTTGGTTTGGAAGGGACATTTAAGATCATCTAGTTCCAACCCCTCCTGCAATGGGGTTCCACTAGTCCAGGCTGTGTCTTCTTATTTCCTCCAGCACCATTTCATGTACTACAGTGACCCACACCTCTTGGGAGACGGTGCAGCAACATTTGCAAATTGCCTCTTCATGTACAAGTGACTTACATATTAACCAAATTCTCACATCCATTTAAAGCACTTTAAAATGCAGTTAGAACCAGGAGGGGGAAAAAAGGGAAACCAGAAAGATTAGGACTGAACTTAGACCTGCACCTTCATAGCACCTTCACAGTAGTGAGACATTTCTAACAAACCACCAGAAACATCAAGTTTTTCATTGCTGTGTTGAAATCAGAAACAACAATATTTTCAAGGAGAAAATCTCAGAAAGAGAGCTTACACATTTTATGAAACATAGACTAGGTTTGTTGAGATACATGTTTGTCTTGCTCATATGGCCCAAGAAGAAATGGGAGAAAGTATACAGAAATACACCTATCCAAAGCTCATTGAAAGCCTCCTCCCAATTAAGTCCTGGTTTTGCAGAACAATCTTTAAGCATAGAGAAAAACAGAAACTACAGCATTTTATTACTTTATCTTTCCTAAAACTGCATTTGCAAGTAAGCTTTCTGGGCTAAATTGTGCTTTCATTTCATTCTGTCTCTTCAGTATGCAGGTCTGTAAACAAGAACTCCCTGACTCTGGTGTTTCTCTAAGTATAGTTCTACACTTGGAAATTTATAGTATACTATTGATCAATAATGGCAGGCCATCAAGGTGGCAACCTGAAATTTCTGCCACTCTTTTTATTTAAAAAGCAAAATAAAAAAAGTCTTAGTAGGTACTAGATGTGCATAGGTAGTTGGAAGGTGCTGAATGTAGTGCTTTTGTTCCTTTTTATCTCCATCTTTCAATTAATCCACATCTCTCGTGTCTGTCTCCTATCCCATGTTTGAAACACCTGAATTACAATTGTTATTTCTCAGAGGACACCCCTCCCACTCCCCTAACCCCCAAAGGAGGTCTCTGGTTATGAGGAATAGATGTGGTGTTAGCCAAGTGGCAGTTATCTTGCCTTTTGACATAAATGCAGGATTAAGTTTTCATCATCTAATCAAAAACATCCATGTTCTATCATGACAATAAGCACAGCCTAAACAAATAATGTGTTACCTCATTTCTGCAGACAGTATAGACAAATATTTAAGGACCCATTTGCTCTAGACAAAAAGCTGGGAAAAACTGTGAATCCCATGCTTTGTATTTCACATCCCATCATAATGTAATTGGCCCTTTTTGGATACAGGACACAAAAAAAATACACATAAAAATTACAGGAAAATGCATATTCTAAAAACATGTATTATGTATTTGGGAGGCAGCAAGAGTTGATCATAATAATTTGTAAAGTCACCAATATCTTTCTTTCCAAATGTTCCCAAGTGTTGGGGTACTTATCCTGCCTTTACAGAATGTTTGCTAAAAGTGTGCTCTTTATTTTCTAAATACAAATAATTATTTTGTTAGCACACAAGTGCATTATAGGCCTTTATCCTGAAACACCTTTTAAAAAAAGGTTTAACTGTGACCTGGACTGCAGACTCCTCTTCATGCTGATCTCATAGAATAGTCTAGTTACTGCTGTAATAGAAATAATAACAATAAAACTTACTGAATGGTATTTCCATGTCCCTAATATTTTTCAGAAGTTAGACATATTTTATGTTGTGTTAAAAAAATTAAAATGACAATGCTTCTGTGTAGCACTCCATAGAGCTGCAAGGACACATTCTGTTATAGCTGAAGAAAGAATCAGAGAATAAGCCAAAAGAAAGCCCCTGAGATAGTCAGATAAAGTATCTATCAAATATTGCAGGTATTCTAGGTAGGGGATACTTGCAGAATAATTCCAAACACTAGAAATTCAGTTAACTTGGGGAGCCCCACAGACAGCTCCTCTTAGAGACAATAAAATACATAGCACTTCTCAGAAGCAGCCAGCAATCAAGACACTGGAAAATTTCCAGGAAATAAAACCAATTTGTTCTTGTGAAATGCCAGATTTGGTGTCACTACACTGTTGACATATATTTTACAATTCAGAAATGCAATGCTCACTGGTTGTGATCTGGATAATCCTTCTCTATTCCACAAAAGGAAGACCCTGTTCTCTATGGTCTACCTCCTTCCTGAAGGGCTGCTCCCTGTAAACAGCTGGAACCACTTGTGAAACAGAGACCTGTATCTCACTGCAATACCTGTTTGTGTGCCACAGATGTGAATTAAATCACAGAGACAAAGAATGGTTTGCCTGGAAGGACCCACTGGAGACTGCAAGTGCAATTTTTTCTCTTTGGTTGTTAACCAATGACAAAAGATGTTCAAAAACATCTCTCTCACTGAATTGAAGAAAACATTAGGTGAAGGAGGAAATTGAAGCAAGTAATTTATCTACACCTGTTTTAAGAAGTTTGCATTTTTAAACTGTTGATATGGAGCATAAACACAATACCTGCAGTTGACTTAATTACATCAGTTTAAGAGCTCAGGGTACAAAGAACAGCATTTCTTACTTACTGCCTGCATTTATTAACTTAAAAGAAAATATACAGAGATAAGATTTACTCTGCATTTAATGATATTGCATGAGATTAGAGCTGTTCAGAACCTGTTGAATTATTCTGATGAGTTATCAGATGGCTCTGCTAAAGGGAGATTTCCTCAAGAGAATCCAAAGATACTGCTTTTTTATCTTTGGTGGATTTTCACTCACCAGCAGGCGAGTTTCCCTTAGGAACTTCTTTTTTTCTCAGTCTTCGAAACAACTGCAATATTCTATTGAATTGGGCTTTTATCTTCGCAAGCCATCCCTCTACTTTCTGTCTATAACGGATGGAAAGGGCTACTCCAACGATACACAGAGAAAAAAAAACAAATAGTGCTAGTCTTACTTTTGCTCTCGAAGTCTTCCTGGGTGGGGGGGGTCCACTGTCAATGCTACCTCCATATCCTTCCATTTCACAAAATGGAGGAGCCCAGCCATACTCACAGTGACAGTTCTTGCGATTGTTGCACACTCCTCTGTCATGACACTTTGTCATGTTGCAGTCGTAGTTCAGCACTAGTACACTCATACACGTCCTGTTGATACAAAGCATATCACTACCACATGGTGTGCCATCTTCCACAGCTCCCGCATCTGCTTCTGGCATCCCTACGTGATAGTCGAGTCCCCAGCAATTTTTATCTTGAACAGGAGTTTGGACTAGCGTTACATGGTTCTGCAAGAAAGGTATTTTGACTATGTTTTCACACTGAATCCTACCACATAAGACATTCTTAGTACTGCATTTTGCAAAATAGATATTGTTAGGAATACCACAATTCCCAAACCGGTCACCTTTAGTATTCACTGCTTTGAAGCAATCTAAAGGGGCAACCTTGGCATGTTTGCCAAAGAGGCGCCGGCACTTTTCACTGTGGGAAGAACATTTTCCTTGATAGCAATAAACACCATCATCGCAAGGCGTTCCATCTTGTAGGTATACATCCAGTGGGCACTGAGGGGAAACCCCATTGCAATACTCCGGCAGGTCACAGCTGCCAGTACTTGCTCTGCAGAGTGTTCCTGCTGGCAGGACCTTACAGTTCTTGCAGCATTTTCCAGACGCGCAGTCTGAACCTGCAGTAAATGTACAGTTTGTGCGGCAACAAGGATCCCTTCGGCAGCTTGCTGCTGAACCACAGTCACATTGCTCTCCACTTTCTACTATCTTATTCCCACAGTATTCACTTTTCTCGGTGTAGAAAGTGCCAGGTGCTGGTGGTTGACGAAGGCATGGAGCACCATTTACAACCAGCTCAAAGTACTCTTTGTAACTGCAGTCACTGAACGAATCGGTTTCAGCATTGTTTTCATACATAATGCACGTCTTGCGTTTGCAATTACATTCCGGTTTATCATGGACCATCCCAAGATTATGGCCCAGCTCATGGACAAATGTGATAATAATTGTAGACAACTTTTTCTCAGTGAAGGAAATAACAGCTGCTGACCAGTGGCTATCACACACTGTCCCTATATAAGCCAATCCCAGGCTGCTTCCAAACCACTGAAATGCAAATAAGTGAGCAACATCGTGGTACATCCGAGGTAACAGGTTTGACTTTCTCCAGGCATTAAAGTCACTAAGTACCTTGGGAATAGAGTTAGTAATATTTATAAAGTTATTTTCAGTCCAGATCTCCAGTCCTATAAGAAACAGCCGGACAGAAAGCTGTTTCAACAAAATGTCCCCAGAATTGATGACTTCCATGACGTGCTTCAAGACTTGGGATTTGCTCCTGCCTGACTTCACAAACCGCACGCGGTCCACGACCACTACCATCTTCACATACCTGACGTGTGTCCACCAGTCCTTCAGCTTTTCGTTCTCCTCCTCTGCCTTGGGAGCCTTGAACCACGGCAGCACAGCCTTTTGTTGCTGCAGCACCTCCGGCGTCAGTCCGCAGCTAGTTCCCTCGGGGCTGTTGTCCTCCTCCATGCGGTAGAGAATGTGTCGAAAGGCCGGATCGTTGGGGACGGGCTCGATCTGGTAGGTATCATCCTCCACCCAGAGCATGCCGTGGAGGCCCCTGCCGCAGGTGCTGAGGGCCACAAGGGAGCCGGGGCTCCCCACCACGTCGCCCTGGTAGAAGCAGTTGTCCCGCACGATGGGGTGCTCCTCCCGGCGGGCCCCGTCCCGGCCGTAGGTGACCAGGGTGAAGGGGCGGGAGACCAGGCCCCTCCTGGGTTGCAGGCGCAGCACCCGCGGCCGCCCGGCCACGTTCATCCAGTAGGAAAGGGCCGGGGCGTCGTCGCCGCCCCGGGGGCTCAGCTGCCGCGGCACCGTCACCCAGGCGGCGCGCGGCTCCGCGGGCCGGGCCCCCCGGGCCCCGGGGCACCCCGCCACGCCCAGCAGCAGCAGCAGCAGCAGGAGCCCCGGCAGCGGCCCCATCGCGGCCGCCCCCGCCCGAACCGGGATAGAACCTGGAAGGAACCGCCCCGAGGCTCCAACTGCCGCCGTGCCGGCCGGGCCGGGCCCACTCCCCGGGAAACGGCATCTGCGGCATCGCCGAGCGCTGCCCGGGCACCTTTAGACAGCCCGCCCTGCTCTTTGAGCCAGGACAGAGGCTCTTGTGAGAAGGAATCGGTAAATTTGCCTCTCACAAACACGTTCCCAGCTGTTAATAATCTTCATTTCAAATTAATGGGTATTTCTCCTTCTGAGCAGACATAGTGAGGACAACCCCCAGTTCAGCTTCACACTCCTTGTCACTGATGTTTGTGTTGAGCAAAAGGATCATTTGGGTAGACCACAAGTGGGAAAATCTGTTTTAAAATCTCTAAAGGTTGGGTTTTGCTTTTTTTACTGTTTTTATTACAGGATAATTTGTGAGTGGACATCAGAAACGGGCTACGGCTTAGAGTCAGAAATGAGTAAGTACAGAAATACTCCCTGTGGTGACCTTAGCGTGTCCCTACTACAGCATACACACCCTGCAAGAAAAAAAGTAGAACCAGGGGAGAATTCACTTCCACTATGTTCTATAATATAGATGCAAACTAATAGTACCAAGTATAAAATCCTCAAGCCTATCTACACCACAGCTGCTACATACCTGCAACAACCTTAATTACAGAGAACACTTATGCAGCAGCCATTTTCCCATATCATGTCCTCTCTAAAGACTTGTGATTTCATAGCAAAGGAAAGAGAACACTTACAGGTACATCTACTACTGGCTACCATCCCCATTTTGGGTACAGCTCTGGTAAGACACAACTGTAAGACAGTGATCTGGGTTGTGGTAAGACAGGATGTCCTGCAAAGCACAGATATGCCCGCTGGTTTTCTAGCACCTAGTGCTGGGATTCAACATAGCCACAGCTGTTACCTTTTATGAACTCTTCACAACTTTCATTTCAGCACTGCAAGCACATTTGGGATGAAATCCAAGCTACTATGGCCCTCATCTTTCTCAACTGCAGGAGGTGTATCCTTCTACCATCTCATATGGATTTCAGGAATCCTTGCCTTTTGTCACCAGCTTCTGTGTGCTGGCCATCACCCTGGCACAGGCAGCAACACGTAACATTTCAAACTATTGGAGATAGACGCTGCCCCTCAGGAGGCTGGGCAAGAAAGAAGCAGCTGGCAGAATGCTCAGAGCCTCCTTTTGCTGCCTTATGCCCCAGGGTCCAGAGTGGGCTGGTACCTTATGCTGGGCACATGGCAGGCCTAACTAACAGCTGTGGAGGGTACCAACTATTGTACAAAGGGGCTTCAGATTCTGTGGTTTGGTACCTTGCTCATTCCTTGCAAGCATGGCCAGAATTATCAGCGTACACCTTGTAATACACTACCTCAGATTAAAGGAATGAATACAGGATGCCTGCTTCTATTAGGATCCATCTGGGAAGATCTTTCTAGATAGCCATCTAAACTCATGACCTATCTATTTTAGCCTTAGATTGATTTTCCTATTGGTTTTATAATTACAGAAACTGTTTCTGGTGAAGTCTTTTATGTTCAGCTAGTGATTGAATGCTTGTCCACTATTTTTCAATTATCAGTTTTCCATTTCAGTATTGAGAACTACATCAGATTATGTCTCTTGAAATAAATATAACCCAGATCACAGAAATGGAAAAATCCTGTTACATAATCTTCATGCAGTCTGTAGTGCTATTTTTAAATGCATACTTCTGCTGTGTGATCACTCCTTAAATTATACAAAAGACCCTACTAAATCACTCTGCCAATTTGCAAGAGTCATGTCTTACCACCCCTTCCATCCCTCGACATGAAGTTGCCTACTACTTACTTTTTTTTCTCTTTTAATATAAACATAGCTATACAGTTAAGACTAGAAAATGCTCAGGTCTCAAAGTATTAGTATAAAGCTAATCTATATCCCCTTGGCCTTGGTCCCTCCTATTGCCTATACCCTTCTTGCTCCAAGAACAGCTTGCTCTGGCAAACAAAACGTAGTGACTGACCAGATGGCATCTAACTTTCTTTCCTAGGAAAAGGCTACCAAAATATGAAGTATGGGGGCAGAGTGGCAAAGAGGAATGTGTGAGAGCAACATATAGCCTGGTCAGACCTTACTTAATGAAAAGATGACAAAGACAGTATTTCTGCTGTACCTGAGACACCATTAGCTTTACACAGTACACTGAGGCAGCCAGAGTGCCCCTCTCCTACAACGGACTGATCTTTGCATGCACGTGTACACATACACACACGTACATACAAATATGCGGAGCTGTTCATGGATATGCAAACATTTATATGTACTTTCAGGCTCTGAGGAGAATTGTTCCTGTTAGAGTTCCAGGTAATTTTCAGCTCCTGCTACCTCATGATTTAGGCAAAGAAAAGCCCTTCTGAAGTCTGAATGGTTATTATCTAAGAGCAAAAAGTAGAGATAGTTCTCTTGTTCATCTAAATCTCTTTTACACAGAAGAAAGTGACGCACAAACAGATTTCAGAAGTGCTTGCTTCTTTCCCTTTCATCTACAAGCTAGAAGTACTGAAATAGTCCTTTGGAAGGACTTTGGACTTCACAGTCAGACTCTAAACCAAGAGAGAAAAGACTTAGATTCTCATGCACCAAAAAACATTACTGACTACAAGATATCTGCTTAACATTTCAACAGTAGTATCTGACATAATGTCACTTCAGTAAATTAAAATCTCAGCTCACTTAAGTGATGAATTTATTGTAGAATATCTGGTCAGGGAATAACAAGTTCAGATCTTTTAATTCCTCATATGCCAAACCTTCAGCACTGGACAGCTACTAGGAAATCAACACACTGCTAACATCCCTTACTGTTTTAAAATGTAATTTGGTCCAGGAAAGATCATTCCCCTGGAAAAGGTTTAACACATCAAATGCTTGTTTCATAAATGGAAGCCATTTGCTATCCTCCCAGTAGCTTAGATGCTGGCAATTTAACTCAGATGGGATCAGACCAGGAATCCATCCCTTTTAATGCCCTTTGACACCAGCCAACACCATGCATTTCTGCAGAAGACACAAAGGCTGCTGAGAGATATAAATTATCAGTGAGGACAGTCTGCCACTTCATGTTCCACCCTTACCTCTGATGAGCTCAAATTCTGAGCATGAGTCCAAATGTAACTCCAATTCACTTTCATTTACCTGTCCCTCTATTCTTGTACTATAAGATAGAACAAGAGTCCTCTACTTTCCCATTTGTTTTGTTTTGTTTTTGTTTTTTTGTTTTGTTTGTTTTTTGTTTGTTGTACTCAGTTTTATAAAGACTTAATATTTGTCTTCCCAGTGCCATCATAGGAGAAACTCTGTCCTACTCATTTTACTGCCCTTCTTCAAACCCTTCTACTTTAGGGAAATTCCTTTTCAGACATTGAATTGCACAACACCCTTTATTTCAGGTGAAGTCCAGTGACTGATAGAATATTTTGCTCATACTATATTGCAGCATGTATTTTTTGCCACAGCTATATGTGCCTTCAGCAATAAGCAAGCTTTCATCTGCTAGTAATGTTAAATAGATATGAAAATCTACTTTTAACAACATTTTGAGAAATGGCTGTTCAAACCTGATCCAGGTATGAAATAAACCTAATACACACTCAAGTACATGAATATATGAATTTCAGATCTGTATCTGCATTAACTGAGAACAGCTATTGGCATATCTACATCTTTTAACATTACAGCTTTGGATTATATGACAAAAATTACATGGATCTTTCTATCATTCAGTAATAAACAGCTCTGACTGGAGAGCTAAGTTATTGAAACAGAGTGTCTTGTAACCTGAAGATAAATTTGACACAGCTGTCTATGCATACTTTAGTCTTTCTGCCTATCTAGATTTTGGTTGCTGTGTACAAACCTTTTTCTTGCTAACTACAGTCTACTGAATGAAAATGGTAACAGTTGTGGAAAGAAAGCAAACTATTTCAAGGTTCACTCTGTTACTTCAGTGAAAAACCAAAACCAAACTAACAGTAATTTCTTTTCAACAGATGATTTCTATTTTTTCTGAGAAAATAAAAGGTTTATGTAAGAAACATGCTTAAATAAGTGTATAGGTGTCAGTGATGTTTCTCTTCCACTGTTCCTCTTCTGGAAGTCTAAAAGGCACATGTCTAATGAAGGAGCAAGGAAGTGCTAGGAGCACAGAGGAAGAGATGCGATTGATATATTTGAGTTACAGTGGAAAATTAGAAATATAAACAGCTTCACTGAGTGTGCAACATCAAGAAATCTTAGCCTGTTTTATGTCATAAATCTCTCTCCCAAAACACTAACTTCTATAATAAACTATCAGCTTAACTGTTAAGTACAACCCATGTCCAAGAGTATCTAGAAACTGAGACCACTCTGACATCTAACTACATGGATTTGAGGGTCCAGTTAGCAAATCTTTTGTCTTTATCCCAAGCACACTAAAGGCACAGTAATTTGTAGCAGGTAACCTAATGTTTCCTCCTGAAAATAGAAGACAATATATTCCAATGTCCAAGCAAAAACAAAAAAAAAATGCTGCCAGCACATATGACATATTTGCTACTAACGAAGTATACATTTAAGAAAGGCATTCCAGCAGCTAGGAGTTTTATTTGCCAAGAATTCCAATTCCTTTTTATATATAAAAGTTTTTTTTTTTTTTTTCTTTTTACATAGGAAACCTAGACACAAAGGATGCAGGAGTTTGTAAAAGATTTCAGGAGGGTGCTGAACATGTCCATGTAAAAACCATTCTCAGAAGTCAGCATTCAAAGTAAGATGAAGACTGAAAACACCTCCTTTGAGGCAGCTCACATCCCAACATTAACATTTGCATGAGAGAATGTTTTTTTCTACAGAAAAAGCTGTTACAGGGATCTCAGTCCCTGAATTGTCAGTCTCAGTGAAGAGCTTAAATATAAAGAAAAGGGAGCAAGAATCTTTTGTTTTCCAGGGTCTAACTAATCCAGATGTGCAATAGCTTCTCCCTTCACTGGAGTCTCATTCGTTTTTCAGGTGGTCCTTTAGCACCAGCACTCTGAGCATTCTTTACAGTCTCTTTTTCCTCTGTCTTGACAGCTTCAGGGACTGGTTCTGGTTCCTTCTTGATTTGATCCACTAAAGATGTAAAAGCAAAAGAAAGTTAAACCTCTGATTTTCATTCCTAAAACACTCTTCAGAGTATTTAGAAAATATTGTTAATGTCACAAGGGCAACATTAATTTCAAAGGTGTAAGAATAATAAGCAGAGAATAAATTCATACTTATAGCAGTTAAAAGGTGGAAGAGATTGAAGTGATACAGTTCATGCCTTTCCTGTTTGGAGGTTGCCTCTGATCAACTCAAAGGCTTCACTCTTATCCATTACTTTGCACAATTAGGTAATGCCAGAATTCCAAACCACCTCACAGTAGCAGCAGCAAGAGCTTACATGGCAACTGAAAGATACTGCATACAGAGCCTATTTTTTAAGTATTGTGAAAATATTAGTTTTACCTGGGACAGGCTTTTCTCCAGGCTTTTGCTGTGAGGGAAGAAAGAAAACCAACACATCAGTGGAACCAAAGTTGTAATTCTCAGCCCTTCCTGCCATTAATTTAGGAATTAAATGCAAGCAATGCACTCTTATATGTAAGAGGTGAGGGTAGAATGGGTCACTAAATACACTTCAAACAAAATCCAGTTAATATTTTATAAGATCCACTTTTTCCTCTGACAACTGAAAAACACTAAAGACAAAAATATGCAGTTAGCCAGTCTTTCCCAGGACTGGCTGAGGAACACTTTTGTGAGATGCTGTAAACATAATTTCCTTTGCTCCCAAGCAGAAGACTTGGTGGAACAAATGGCTACCAAAGACAATCAGAGGTAACCACAACAACTTCACAGAATGCCAAGAATTTCCATGCTAAGGAACGTGTCTCTAGAACAATGGAGTAACTAAAACAAAATACTGTGATGGCTTGATTCAGTAGAAAACAGGAAGCATCAGCAACATCAGATAGCTGAGAACAGACCCTCTGTGATCAGATAAGGAAGGTGTATAATAAAATTCACTCTCATAGTTTTGCCAAGGTCTTTATGACTCCAGTGATTACAAACAAAGATCCTACACTCTAATATGAGCCTTCCATGTCAAGTTTGTGATCTAATCCATGTTACTTTTGCAGAAATACATGAAATTCCCATTCAGTTTCAGCTGTTTAAATACCTATGACTGTCTTTTAAGTTCTAAGTCACAGTAAAATTGTGGCTTTTGAGTGTCTTACCTGAACAAATCTGGGTGGAAACTTTTGTCTTAGGTCTAAAAGCAAAGCATCTACTCGTTGTCTTTGGAAAATAGAGCTTGGTTCTTCTTTCTTCTTGGCTTTTGGTTTAGTTTTCTCTGCAAGTCACAGAAATATTAGAGAAATATGTATTAAAATTTATTTTCTCTTAGCAGCTCTTTGTTGTATGACAAGTTGGTATTTGTCTCTCTTCTGAACTTTATCTCCATTTTTTTACTGACACAGGTTTGGTATTTTTTGTGGAAGACAGATTAAGGATGATTCTTATCTCCTGACAAAGTGATTTGGCTTCTGAAAATGCGTTTTGGTCCCCAGTGGGTTGTCACTTTGTTGACACACAGTTCATTATTTTCATCTCCCACCCATGCCTCGATGTTCATTCCCATCAGCACAGAAGGGCAAGATTCCCTTCCGCTAGTAGAGAGCCCTAACTTACCCTTCAGACACTTCATCTCACCTCTCCACCATCACTGTGCATTGCCTCAAGCTTTTCCCTACATTCCTTTCCTCTCCCAAAGTATGCAGGAGAAACTAGCAATCATACCTCGTTCTTCCTCGTCTTTGAAATGCCACCAGTAGCCCTTGGATGGGTGATAGCGACAGTAGGACATAGCTTCTTCAAAAGCAGACTGAATTCCATGCACTGCAGTGAGCTTTCAGAACAAGAATGTAAGGCAGCGTTCAGAACTCAAGCAGAAAACACAATGTAAATTTTTGAAAGTAGGTATTTTAAAATTAATATTCTATATTCATTTTTGTTCTGGAAAGGGAACTTGGAATATCCAGTTTTGGACTGAGAACGTAATTTCCTTAACAGGTTCTCACAAGGCTCTTCTGAAGTGCTTTTCTAAACTGACAGAGAAAAACTTGTGAAAAACCAATAGTTTACAAGAACAGAAGGAATCAAAACAAACTTGAGCATCCAATTTAAGAAGAAATACCACATCAATTAAAAACATAAGCCCCATTTAAAAATAAATATTACATTAGCTTACCATTAACATTCCAAAGCAAGCTTCACTGATTATGTATTTAATTACTATTTCATATGTATTTGTCAAATAATTTTAAAATTTTGATTATTCAAACTTTATGCTGTTCTGCCAATTGTATAGCTTTGGTTATTCTGATCCTTCATCCTTAAACAAAATATCCTAGTTTCTGGGCAATACTGCACTCTCACAAGAACTTGCATTTTCATGTGGGATGCACACAATATTAACCAGTGGGGTTTGTTTTAAGTTACTGCACCATTACTACACAAGATCTTTCCTCAGAATAGTGAAGGAGATATTTAAGGAGCCTAGGGGACAACCAAAAGTAAAAATGGATATAAACCAATATACATCAAATGCACAGAACACTTACAACTCTGGAGTTAATGACAGATCCTAAGTCAGGTGCTTGATAAATCACTCCAGCAATAATGTAGTAGTCAGCCAATGGCATAACTGTGGGAAGGAAAAGAAGAAAAACATGGGATCAATTTAAAGCTCTGGCTGAAAACTGTATTTGTTGCTGAATTTAAGTCATAGCAGCAACTGAGCAATTGCAATATTTCTCTTATCACAAAATTTTCTCTTGTTAACCTTTTCCTTCAAGGTGCTTTATTTGCACCTTAGGCACAGACTGATAAGGAGAGAAAAACCAATGTCTGCTTTACAGATAGAAAAGCATGCACTGTAAAGTCCTGTCCTACTGCAAACAGATGATTTGCTTTACAGAACTGGGGTTTTCAGAGTACACTAGAGGTACTACTCTTCAAGTGAACTGCTCTGGAAGTAATTCCACTAGCCTTGGCTACCAGTAGAAACCCACTATAATGTAAGGTCTCATTGTTCTGGACTCAGCTTTCTCTAACTTCTACAGCCCTCTCAGCTAGATTTCCCAGACCCAATGGAGTGAAGCACACATAGAGCATGCTTTTCTAAATTAGTAACATTCTGCCAAAAAAAGACTACCTTCCAAAGGCATTTGCTAAATCAAATTTGGAACCTCTACTGACCAATCAAAAATTCTTGTTCATTAGAGCTGCAGTGCAGAGGAACATTACAGTTGCCTCTGTAACTCTGCCAAACATTGTTCAATAGAGAAACCATAGCAATGCTCCCAGCTTCATATTCCTAAGGACATTACCTGTGCACACATATGTTCCAGTTCCTCTATCTCTACTAACAATTCATCCAGTACTTGCATTTTATGAAGCTTGGACACCTGCCTAAATTAGCAGTCCCAGACAGCGGGGTGCCTATTACAGTACCCACTTCTCCTCAAAAGAAAAAGGATGCTTAGCACTTCTTTACAAATGGAGCAAGACACAACTGCAGTTTTACTGTCTCACAGCTCTGTACCAGGGCCTACTCTCCTAGACAGGCAACTCTCCCTAATCATTGATCTAAAGATTTTTCTAATATCACTTCAAACAGGCAAAAGCTTGCCTTTAAGAATTTAAAATATAAATACAGCTGTTTTAAAAACACACAGAAGTCATAAGACAGGCCTGCATCAGTTGTATTTGAGTATTCTACACTAGCTATGAACTCATTAAATTTCAGTTTTACATCCCCATTCCAGTGTCTCACAACCACTAATTTTTGTACCCTGATGAAATAAAACACATGGTAACATCTCAGCTAGGGAACTATGCAACTCAATCAAGGTTTGCACAACCCAGCACAAACTTTACAGTCACAGTGGGAAAAATGTTACCAAACAAGTCTTAGTTAAGTTCCACCAAACATACATCTGCCTTACAGCATAAGTCTAAACACACATACTGTGGTAGCTCCAACTCTAGTCTCAATCTGAAAGGTGTCAAAACTAGAAATTAAGGACTGTATGATAATTCTATACTCGCTTTTAGAAGCTATGTTGAAAATCTCTAATAAAGAAGAATCAATCATACATGTTTTCTCAATTTGGAACTGCAATGTAAACAGTCCACTATCTGATATAAGCAAATAAGAAACATTACAAGACAAGACCCAGTCCTGTAAAGATCAAAATGTATATACAGAACCTAAATCCCTAAGAAAAAGAAGTTAAGAAATAACTAGCACTAACCCTGCCTTTCTTTCCTACAAAGCTTACTCTGAAATAACCTAAATTATTTTATATGAACATGCAGTGAACAAATAAGACAATCCAATAACTATTGAAATGTGGCTACATATTTGATTAATCACACATACACAAACAAATTCAAGGTTAGAAAGGAATAACGAAGCCAGTTGCATGCAGATGGGAAAAAAAAAGCTAAGGTATTTGAATTAAAAACTGGAAAGTGACACTGTAGGAAGGAGTGGTGCTGTTACCACAAGACTCCATCAAAGACATGGACACTTGCACGGCCTAGCAGATAAATACAGATCAATGGAATGAACGCTATTAGCAATTTCCTGTAGGCAAATGTAGCACAGGGCAGCACTCTCTCATTCGCTGTTCCCATTTCCCCACAAGATGGCACTCCCTGCTGCTGGCACGCTGCAGGGAACTGCCGCAGAAAGGATCTTCCCACCACAAGGCCTCACACCCTCCCAGTTGGACTGGAGATTAAGAGAGAAAAGGGGAAGCAGAAATGCTTAGACGCAAATTAGGAACTGATAAAAACAAGTGACTGATTGGGCTTCTCAACAGGGGCAAGAAGCGAGTGACTGTACCTTGTGTTGGAGACTGCCTTTGCTGCTTCCGGATAATGAAGAGAATGGGCTCTTGAGCATGGAGAAGGATGTACTCCACTCCAACCATCTGGCTGAGAAAGAAACAACCACAGTAAGTATCTTCCTCCAAGTAAAATCTGTAGGAGGTGAAGAGCGACCAAAGGGCCCGGCAGTAAAGCAACAAAGTTCTGATGCTTTGAAAGCTCTTCTTTATAATGTGCAGTAAACAAAGGCAAAAGATTTTCTGAGCTAGCTATCAAACCCCAAGTGCACAGACAAAGGGAGTTATAACAACCCGACACAACGCAAGTAGAACATATTAGCAGCAGATAAATAGCAAGAAAGATAACAATCTATCATCATGGAGATGTCATTTAAATACAGCAACAAAGAACTGGTGTATGATGTGACCATCTGTGTGTCTGATGTAAAGGCCTCTCTGCAACCACACTGAGCACAAGTGATTTTACCAATGGACTTCCAGCTCTGCTTGCAAACTCCCTATCATATTGTGGAGTCTTAAAATAGCTCTCAAACAGCTCGCTTGTGCTCAGCATAGCAGATGGGGAACTGAAAAGAAAGTTAACTTGCACATGCAATCTCCATACACAACCATATGTGATCAGTTTATTTACAACACTCACTACTCTTATTATCCATAGAAAGCCAGCTCTTTGGAGGAAATTATGGCACACAGCCAGCAGTATATGGAAACACAAACTATTTATGAACTCGAAGTATCCCCTAACATAAACTCTATTCACTACAGAAAAAAACATTTAACTACATTACACTACTCAGGTTCTGTTGAGCAGGGAGGATGAGAGAAGACAGCTTTTCTATGTCAGAGAAATATCTAAAGGGTGATTTACTGGCATCTCAAAAGAAACACAGAATCCTTCAAGCTTAACACCTCCTTGAGATGGCATAAGAAGTAGAAAACATCCAAATACAGAAAAAGTTGGCCTCGCTGGAAAGTGGTGGGACTAAAAAGCACAGAACAGAACAAGCTTTCCAGCATGCTTCCATTCAGTCACCAAAGCCTCTGAATGGAGGGACAAGGGATACTGCACGGGAACCAGATGCAAATTACAGCTTACTTCAAATGGTCCAGGGTCATCCGCTGCATTTTGACAACTTCATTGTTACATGTTCGGTCATAGAAAGGGTTACTTCGCTCTGAGAAATAGTCCAACACACTCCCATTGTTTAATATTGGAATCCAGGAGCTGTCAACCCAGGAAATTCCCAACAGATTATCTGGGAAAATAAATCTACAATGAGTACCAAAGCAGTCAAAAATGTTACAAATACACCCAAGAGTAAATCGCCACCAGTTAACAATTACTGCAGAGAAAGCAGATGGAACACAAACACACCAGCTAAAATTAAAAAAGTATTTCATAGAGTTCAAATAATAGTTGATAACCTTTAACCTTCTGCAGGTCTCAGTATACAAAAAACAAACAAAACAAAAAAACCCAACACAACCCAAAACACAACAGCAAACACAAACATGCTATCTTTGGGCAGATGCTTCCCAGTAATCTTGAACAAGAGATTCTATTCCTGACTATAAAATTAATCTGCCAAATTGCCTGCAGCAAATTACTTGTTCCATAACTCAATGGATATTACAGATACCTAACTACTGAACACTAACAATTATATAAAAAAAGCAAGCTTTTTAAATGAACATACTTTATAACCTACAAGTCATAATAGCCCAGTTAAATTCTTACAGATTTAGGGAAATATAAATTAAAGTCCCTGCATTTTGTTATCACACTGCAGCAAAATGTTCTTCAGGCACATCAAAGAAACCAGTGTCAACAACCAGTTCCACAGGCAACAAATTTGCTAACATTGGAGATCCAGGAGAAACCTTGGAAGAAACCCCTAAAATTCACTGATTTTAAATCACAGCAGCAGCAAACAATTTCCTAGACACAAGAAAGCAGGAAGAGACATGCATTGTTTAGATTAAAAAAACCCTAAGTGATGAGAAGTCACTGAAGACTGATTGAAGATCTCAAATTCCCTCCTCACAGTAACCACTCCCTAAAGTTCACACATTATATACATACCCTGAACTCCCACTTATCATTCCAATGAGAATATTTTACTTCTGTGACAATTCAGCCTGCTCAAAGATCATTGGACCACTTTCCAAAATGTCAGCTCATACACTACTAGCAGCTTCTCTGAGGAGGAGCTATAAAGCAACACTACCTGCTTAGCAAACCAGGAAAAATGCAACAGAAATAGCTACATGTAAACCATTTTTCCTTGCTAATCTCAGAGTTTTTAGCCCAACTGTTTCATGCAGGGCAGGGAAAGGGAGGGAGAAGTCTAGAGGCATTCAAGTTATTTCACATAGACTATTCTCTCCCCTCACTACAGAAAAGGAAATCTCAGAAACACGGCACTAAGATCCATTATTAAGCATCTAAGTCATGGTAATGCTGTTTATTCCAAATTCCATTCAAATCCAAAAGAGCTCTCCTTTCAAAAAAAACTTAATCTTAAGCACTTGCATTCTTCTCATAATAAACTCTCACATTATGCTTCAACTACAAACTTTCTTTGTTAGTATGATTAACAACACCTGCATTTCTCAGAGGATTGTCAGGTGAGCTTTAGATATATAGATATAGTTAGTAGACTGATAAATTTATTGTAAAATGGAATATAAAGTTGGACTCTTAAGACTCAATTATCCACAGCTGCTTGGTGCCAGTATTTATAATTGCCTTTGTAACTAGCAAGATTGTTATCTTAACTATCCTTGGAAAAAGGAGAGGAAGAATAAAACAAACCGTGAACCTGACACAGCTGTCATACTGAAGGGTGTACTGTTTATTTTGGGTATAAGAAAGGATGGCATTCCTGCTTCCCTGTTCCTTTCAAAAATAGGACATCTTGTGCAAAGCATTTCTTGTGGAATTTGCATCACAGATGCAAAAGTAAAGTGCTTGTGACAATACTGCCAATCTGTCATGATTTTCAAGACAACTTGGAAGACAAGCAAGCAATCCATGGCAAAAAAGAAGAGTAATTCACACAATGTGCTGAACCTGGCCTTGTTGGCCAGGTAGCCCAGCCTGACAGGGCATTGGGTTTGCCTGACCAGGTTTGGTAGGAGGAGTTACAGCAGTGACTTCAGTGAGAAGCTGCTGGAAGCTCCCCCCTGTCCTACAGAGACAAGCACAGACCATGATAAGGTGGCTGTCCTCCTGCAGCCCATGGAGATCCACAGTGGAGCAGAGATCCAGCTGCAGCCCCTGGAGGACTCCACACTGGAGCAGGTGGATGCCCGAGGGAGGATGGGACCCCATGGGAAGCCACGCTGGTGCAGGCTCCTGACAGGACCTCTGGTGCCTTGGACAGAGGAGCCCAAGCTGGAGCAGGTTTGCTGGCAGGACTTGTGAGCCTCTGGGGGACCCACGCTGGAGCGCTTTGTTCACATTTCTCCCGATGCCGAGTGCAATACAAGCCAGGCCCAGCAGCCCCTGTGTAGCAGATAGGGACAG
>VZRH01006716.1:91612-123897 GCA_013397555.1 Urocynchramus pylzowi | reverse complement strand
AATATATAATATATATTATAATAGATATAAAAAAAATATATATATAGAAACAGCTCCAGGAAGCTGCTGCAGGAGCTCTGCAGAGGAGCAGGACCTCCTGCACAGCTCTGAACAGGCAGCCCTGGATGGGCTCTCCTGGCTGTGTCCAGAACATCCCAGCTGAGACCTGTGGAGCTGACACACACACAGGACTCCAGAATCAGCCAGCAAGTCAAATAAATGCAAGTCAAAGTTCTCCTGCAGCTCATTAATCCCAGTACTGCTGGAAACTCCTGGTGCTTCTGAGGGCTGTCCCTGCCTTCCCACACACTGCGTGGGCTTGAGGAGCCACCAGAGCCACCCACTCTGCCTGGCTCTGGGGGGCTGTTCACCCCCAGATTTAGGAGCAGGACCCTAAATGTATCACTTGATACATTTTTCGAAAGAACTGGGCTGTGCATGTGTTTTTTAGGTTATCCCACAGCAGGAGCTAAGATTAAAATCCCCTCTAGATGTCAGGGCCTGGGAGTCTCGCAGCTCTCCAGACACGGCTTCTATTGAAAGCAAACCCTCTCCCCGTGGCTGCTGTTCAATTCCCAGGTGTCACCTGCTCCTCAGAGCCACCCCCACGTGGAGTGAGTGGGGAGGGGGAATTTGGGGCATCACAGCACCAGGGAAAGAGGAGCTGCGTGGCACAAAGCAGCGTGGCACCCGCTGCTGCTGCTGCTGGGCATGGCTGGCACTGCCCCCTCCTGCAGCTTGGCTCATGGCTGTCAAAACAGGCATTTCTTCATGGAGCTGACGCCATAAAATCAGCCAAAATCTCTTCTTCCCCTCTCGTAAAAATATTTTCATATTGAAGTTTTTGCGTTTTTCAAATGTTATTTTTGGCAGGCGTTACAAACGAAGGGAATAATGTGATGCTTTATACAGGACAGGGGAAAAAAAAAAAAATCCCCTGCCTAAATGTGTGCCAGTGTAAACACACAGCATTTAACAGTGAACTTAGAAAAATCTTGCAAAACACCCAGCCTTTTTCTTGAGGTATCGAAATCTCGTCACACATCTCACCAGTGGCCATCACGTGGAGTTTTAGATCACTTGATGGGCCTTAGGCTTCAGGGAAAATAAATTGTAAAGTAAATTTTTGGGGAAGAAAAGAAATAATTCTGGGAAGAATTTTTGGGAATCTTCAAGATGTCACTGGAATGTGGCCACCCTTGAGGGACATTAACAGGAAGCACAGTCCATCAAAGCTGAGCCTGAGTGAGATGGGTGACTCACACCCATGACAACTTTTGAGGTGCTCTACAGATGGAAAGGCAAAAAAAGGGATATTTTGCATGTGTGGTAGAAAGACAAGAAAATATCCAAGGAAAAACCCATTGCAGTTGGGGAAGGTGTGTCCTACTGGAAACAAGCAGAAAACTCAGATTTTCTCACCTCAGGAAATGCAGCCTGTGTTTGCCAGCTGGCCAAAGCAAGAGCAGGGACAGCACATTCCTCAGGGCTGGAAGGAGCCCTGCAGGCAACTCTGTGTCCCACCTCCCTCTGTGCAGATGAGTCCCAGGGACATCTCTGGAGTCATCCAGGCTGGAAAAGACCTCTGAGCTCATCAGATCCAACCATCCACCCAGCAGCACCACCTTCACCCCCAAACAACTTCCTCAAGTCCCACATGCAGGTTTTTTAAAACACTTCCAAGGATGGTGACTCCAGCACTGCCCTGCTCCAATGCCTGACACCCCTTTCCATGAGGAAATTTCCCCTAATACCTGATCTGAACCTCCCCTGGCACAACACGAGGCTGTTTCAGGATCCCAAAGAGCCCAGTGCCCTGACTGCCCCGTGCCAGGCCTGAATTCCCATCCCAGCTGTGGAACCGTGTCCAAACTGACACAAAGCAGCACGTGGCACCTAAAATTGAGCTGAACACCCTGTGCACTCCCTCCCCCAAAGCAGGTGACCCATTTTCCACACGTTTTGTTGGAGCATTTCATTTTCCCACCCTTCCTCCTGGAGGGTGCAGCAACTTTTCCTACAGAAATGGGCTTGGTCTGCAGCCAGGTGAGCAGAGCCATGGAGCCTCTCCTCCTGCCCCCACTTCAGCTCCTGGCACCATCCCTGAGTGTTTGGAGAGCCCAGGATCCAGGTTCTGCTCCTCCCTGAGCCTCTCCACACGCACAGCCCTGCTCAAGCACATCTATGGGTTCTGAGCGTGTGCCTTCAGCTGGAACCTCAGAGCCAAGTGCAGGGGCTTCATCTGGGGCTAACAAAAGCCTCGTGGCATTTCCTAGATAGAATGAAGCCCAAGTTTAGCAATTATTCATAGCCTTACACACATTCTTGCAGGCAGTCGAGCTGACTTGGCAGACTGGAGCTAATTGGGTTTACAGTAGAATGAAGCTTTGATTGAAGTGGCTCGCTTTAAAAAAAAAGAAAATATTCCACATCCCCCCACATCCCTGCTAACATTGCTCTGGAGCATGTAAAACAACCACCCCACATCTTAGCAAAGGAGAAACGCAGGGATTTTTATTGCTTTACCAAGCAAAGACCCACAAGTGAATAATCCTGAATGTTTGATGTGCTGTATTCTGATCCATAATTCAGCGGCGGCACAACGGCTGCGTGTGCCTGACATTTCTGGCTGCTTTTGAAGTTCATGAAACCCCTGCAGTCACCAAGGGGAGGGATCCTGCTTGGGGAGCCAGGGTGGGCACTGAACAAAAGGTGGGAAGAAAAAGGTTCCAAAGCTAATGCACAAAAACCTTGGAGAATGTAAATGGATGCAGCCTCGAGTTTACCGAGTAAATAATTCAAATTCTACCCTGGTGATTTATGAAAATAAAAAGACATATTTAATGAGCCCAGCAGGCAGCAGGTGCTTCTACTTTAACATGTTAAAGGCAGAAATCAAAAGGCAGAAGCTTTTTCCTGTTTCATGGTCACAGTTTAAAATAAAAGCTCTTCCCTGCGCTTCAGGGATGTGCTGTGCTCAGCGGTTTTGCTGCTCCTTTGAATGCTCCCATCACCAATTTCCACACAGCCACCTGGAGAACCCTTCTGGGCAGACCATGGGCAGGGACACCTTCCACCATCCCAGGTGTCCCCAAGCCCCCTCCAGCCTGGCCTTGGACCCTTGAGGGATCCAGGGGCAGCCCCAGCTGCTGAGGGGTTTGTGCCTGCCTCGTGTAGGGCTGAACCGAGCCATGACCTTGAAATCACCTCGTGAGGTTTTGTAGTGCAAGGACAAGAGAGGCAGGAGTGACGTGGCCACGGTGGCTTCTCCCTGGAGAGCCTTCCCAGGTGTGTGAGAGCTAAATCCACGGAATGCCCCAGGGAAAGGCAGCGAGCTGTTTGCAGCAGCTGTGAATTCCCACTGCCCGCAGCAATCTGCAGCAGAGGAAATCACCCTGAGCCCTTCACAGCTGTGTCACATCTTCCCTGAGCTCCCTCCCCGACCTGGCTGCTGCACTGGGAGGTGGCAGGAGCTCCCTGAGCAGGGGACAGGGACATCCATCACCTGGGTCCCACTCCTGACTCCGGGGATGCACGGCCACCACCGTGTGTCACCCACAGCTGTTGCCATGGCAACTGGAAATCATTAAAAATAAATAAACTCATTTTTATGACACAACTCATAGAGTGCCTGGCTTCTGCCAGGAGTTTAAATTTGGCCTGTTTGGCTAATTTGATGGGATGCCACGAGTGAGGGGCTGATTTGAAACCACAAGTCATTTTTCTCCTTGGAAGAGTGGATAACTGAGTCTATTAATCCAACAATACATTTAAAGCTGAGTTATTGTGACAAGGGACTTCCATTATCCATTTCATCGAGTTGCAAACTGTCAGAATAAATCTCAGGGGGCTCAGGAAAAAAGCTGCCTGCCTTTGTTGGCTGTTTTTATATGCCACAACAGTTTAATTTGGTTCACTTTAACTCATGATACTGTACAACTGTGCAGGGGGAAGCTCATGGGGCACCTACTACAGAAACTACAGAACTTTATGGTCCTCAAAGTTGTTTTTTTTAAAAAAAGCAGCCAGGACAGCAAAGTTTGACCACCTTGACATTGACTTCAATGGCCCTTTTCCTTATACATTTCAGGTTTTAACTATAAATAGTTCTCCCTTTAGAATGAACATTTGCAAATCAAAAAGTGCTTTCTTGAAGCTCTGGTTTTATCTTGCAAAACAAGTTGACTTAACCAATTAGAACTCATATAACCAGAAATGAATCAAGATAAAACATAAAAAGGAAGGAAGAGTATCCAGCTTAAGATGTCAAACTGGAATTCAGAAGGTGGGATTCAATTTTAGGGCTCTACCAGTGACTTAACTGCAAGGCAACTCATTCTCCCACCAGTTCTGCAGATGATGGTAATTCTTAATTATCCTTTGTTTGCTTGGTTTTGTAATTAAAGCTGCTCTAGGGGAAAATTATTAATTGATGTAACTGGGAACTGGCCATGAATTTGGGAGGGCAGAAAGGTTGAAGCTGCAATGAAGGAAGGAGAAGGAAGGAGAAGGAAGGAGAAGGAAGGAGAAGGAAGGAGAAGGAAGGAGAAGGAAGGAGAAGGAAGGAGAAGGAAGGAGAAGGAAGGAGAAGGAAGGAGAAAGAAAGAGAAGGAAGGAGAAGGAAGGAGAAGGAAGGAGAAGGAAGGAGAAGGAAGGAGAAGGAAGGACAAGGAAGGAGAAGGAAGGAGAAGGAAGGAGAAGGAAGGAGAAGGAAGGAGAAGGAAGGAGAAGGAAGGAGAAGGAAGGAGAAGGAAGGAGAAGGAAGGAGCCAGTGTCACTCAGGGCCTGAAAAGCAGAGATGGAAAATTCCCAGTGAATTCGGAGCCCGGTGTGCTCACACCCAGCAGGGAAGGAGGAGCTGACACCATGCCAAGAGCTACCTGGGGAGTTTGTTTTCCATCTGTCCCCACAGCTGCAGCCCTGGCCAGTCCCCCACAGGATGGGACCTTTGAGGTTTCTCCTGCAGCACTGACACTTTAACCCCAGCCCAGCACTTGGCTGTCAATTATTCCCCTCAAGTTTCATTTCAAAGCTGCTGTGACCTGCAGGAAGCCCAGAGAGAGGCAGGTATGTACACAGCAACACCCCCCACGCTCTAATCACAGCCTTTACAGATAAATATTAGTTTTGAGAAGCGAATTTTAAAGGTTTTTAAGCAGTGCTCAACGCTGGCTGTGCTCCTGTGCAGAACACGCAGAAGTTCAACACCCAAGTGCACTGGAGGGGAAAAACAAGAAAAAATCAAACTCAAGAGTTTCTGGAGGGCAGATAAAACCCTGGCTGGGAGGCAGCAGAGTCCCAGCTCTGGATCTGGAGTGTAGGTGGCATTAATGGCACTGGGGAGGCTCTGCCAAGGCTTTCCTGGGGATTTCCTCTGATTTTCAGCAGCTGCAGCTCCCTGAGCCAGGGAGCCCAGCCTGGAAGGACACACAGACCTGGGCTTGCAGCCTTGGAAAGGAAAAGGGGCTGTGCTCTGTGTTGGGTTGAAATCAGTATTTTGGCCAGGCCCAGTGCATAGAATATCTCGCTTCATGCAGCCAGGGGCAAGGACAAAGGGGAAAAAAAATCTGTGTTAAAAAGTCCTTTACATCTTGCATTGATTCTTTAAAGAGGATTGGCTAAGAAATAAACATTGTGACTTCAACTGCTTTTGATTCCACCCCCTCAGCACTATTGCTGTGAAACAATGAAAACTCTAATTCCTGCTCTTCCCCAAAGTCATCATTTGGTCTCAGGAGGTGGTCGGCAGCTCAGTACAAAATGTCAGTGTCACAACTTCACAGCCCCAGCCCGCTTTTGATCAGATCTGGGGAGTGAGAAGAGATGCAATATGCTCCTTCCTTTACTGTCACCACAGAGTATTCATTAGCTTTAATTATTTTTTAGGTTCTAGGGGGAACCATTAAAAAAATTAATCACAAATGGAAGGAGCAGCAGCCGTATGTGGCCATAAAAAGACAATAAAGCATTTTAGGATCCACATTTGTTATGATTTACACTCCAAACAGGACCAGAGGTAGCATATGGTGATTGCCATAAAGTACATTTATTATAAAAACACAGAGATTTATCTCCCAGCTTGGTTGGATGCAAGAAGTTACATTTACTTTAACTGATATTCAAATTGTTGTAATACCAGAACTGGGGTGGGGGGGAGGTCATGCCAAGCCAAACCTCAGCTTGTTTTTCCTACAAATCCATCCTTTAGCAGACTGCTTTCCACTGGTTCCAGCTGAGCTGCTGCCAGCCCTGGATGCAGGAGGGGTTTGGACACAGGTCAGCTCTGGGGCACCAGCTGTGTCACCAGCTCTGGCCCACCTGTGGCTAACAGAAGGGGCCACCTCTGACTCCAGCACTGGGCTCCCCGTGCCCAAAAGGACCCTCCCATCAGCTCAAGGTTTGCTTTAATTTCAGCTGCTCAAGCCTGGTAAAATACCTAATTAATAACAATAAACAGGGTGTTGTTTTCACTGTAAATAAGAGAAATAATATGTAAAATTATCCTCTCTGTGCTTGCTGGCTGAATGCAGGGAGGAATATCAGAAAGAGCAGGAATTTACAGCAGAGACACACCTCCAAGAAGGGGGCACAATATTATGGGGTGTTCCTGTTACAATCTGGAAATCATGAAGTTTTAACCTTGAGGACAGGACACACCCATCAGGGGAGAGGTGACACAAGGCTGGCTGGGCCTGCCTGAATGCCATGGCCAACATCAATCCCTGCTGCAGCACAGAACCCTGCTGGATTTCAGTCCTGACACCCACCAGGGAAAAGGCTCTCAGGGCACAGCCAAGTTCTGCTTCCAGGGGCTCTGAAGTGAATTTTGAACTCAGCATTAACGGACTCAATATGGAACTGCCTCAATAAATAACCAGAAATAAAGGAGTGCTGGATGGCAGTGACCTCTCCTCTTTTATTTACTGTCCAATTCAATATTTTTAATTCTCCCCATCCAATCCAGAGCAACCTACACCAACATCCCTAAATGTCAGCACAGGCACAATCCCTGCTGGCAGGAGGAGGCTGCTGCTGGGGTAGGGCTGGTTTTAGGGAGGCAAGGCCAAGGCTCAGAGCAGGGACAGGGAGTGTCTCACCCCTGCCTGTGGTTCAGGATTAAACCATCACACATTCCTGCTCAGAAAAGTTCCAGTGCTGAGGGTTCCCCTGACAGCCTCTCTGCTGCTCCTCCTGGCTCTGCAGCCTCCCCCTTCCCTCTCCAGTCTGATCCTGTTTCAAGTCTGGGAGACAAAAAGGTCAAAGTTGTAAAATAACTGCGGTCTCCTCCTCCTTCCCTTCCCTGCAGCTCAAGGGAAATGCAAGGAGTGGGCTTCCAGTTCCTCTAAAGGAAAGGTAATTGTTCTGCTCACCCTTTGCAGAGAGGCAGGAGCCACATCCCCATCCCCACAGCCAACCTCTCCTCGTCCTGCACTGACCTTCTTCATGCTCAGCTCTGCTGACACTCAACTGCACACAGAATAATGGACAGAGCTAAAAAAACATCACTTTTAGCCTCTCCTCCAAAGAAAACCCCTTCACAGACAGACAACCCAACAAAACCTTCCTTAAAAATGGTCAAAATCACCATCAGGAAGAGCTGAGGATGCCCAGCACTTCCTTCACCTGCTGCTCCTGTGAGTGCTGCGAAGCTCCTGCCTGGTGCCAGCACAGATCCAGCACTGGGACACACAGGGCAGACCCCAGGCTGACAGGAATCCTGTCTCCAGTGGAATTCCAGTGCCTGTGGACAGTAGGGAGTGACAGGATTGGGGTATTTATTTCAATTAAGTAGTATAAAGCATCGGATCTAAACAGAGCTGAAGGCAAGGGATTTGGTTATTTTGAATTATCCTGCCTTAGAATTACACTGGCTCTATAGTTCTATATTGTACTCAGACATTATATGGAATTAGTCACAACAGGGAGAAAGAATCAATCAGTCCTGGCTAAGGAATTGAGATAATAATGACTCATTTGACGAGATTGCTCTGGAAAATTAATAATGACGGCGGTAATTACTAACCTGGGATGGCTGCAGTGCTCATTATTCTCCTTTTGCTCCATTGAATGTTAAGTATTATGAAGACATTTGTTGGGGAGTTTTGTCTGCAGCTTTTCACCACAGCAAGGACTCAGAGTCTGAGGTGTTACACTCCCTGGGACAGCACCCCAAGCCCACTGCAGTGTTTGATCTATGGCACAGAAATATTGGTTATTAAGGGTTAATAACCTGTGGCACCTCTGCAGCCTCTGCTCACCTGCATCCAGGAGCTGCCCTGCTCCTTTGGGAAGTGCTGATGTGTCACTGCTGCGACACAAAATAACTCACACACGGTGTTCCAGCATCCCAACAGGAACAGGAGAAGAGCACTTTATTTTCCAGACTTCAACATTTATAGAATTCCAAAGGTGACAGTGGATTGGAGGATGGCATTGCCACCTCTCCAACCACACTGGTCAGACTAACAGTCCATCAAACTTCTCCTCCTACAGAGAAGAATGCAAACAATCATTATTTACATGAAAGTGTGTGAGAAACTCCATTACAAGAATGTAAACATCAGAAAACTTAGAAAAATCTCAAAAGACCAGGGCGACACTGATGCCTCACAAAGATCTCCATGTTTCATGAGCTGCTTTATCCCCCCCAGTGCCAAAGATCCATCCTGGTGCTGAGAACAGCTGAAATTGGCTCCTTTTCCAGCCCATCCAACCCTGCTCCATCAGGGACACGCCTCAGAGCCCCAGAGCAGCTGTGATCCTCCCCAAACACAGCTCCTCCCCAGGACCCAGTGGTGCTGAGGCCAGGACACATCTCCAGCTCATCCAGGGGATAGGAAATGTTCTTTGATGCACCCACGGAGAGAGATTGGCTCTGAAGAGCCAGGAGTGAGTAACAAGGAGGCCACTGAGCAGCTGTGCTCTCAAACAGCTGCTGCACACCCCCAGAGTGTGTGCAGAACTTATTTGTGCTTGAAGAGGCTCTGCAGAGGGTTCCCCTTCTGTTGAGCAGCAGGGGAAGGTCCTGGAACAGGCAGGAGAAGGAAAAAGAAGGTCTTATCAATATTGAATTTCTAGTTTTCTGAACAAGGCTGAGGTTTCTCACCCCCCTGGACTGAGGAGTTTTGAACCCTTCTTCAGCTTTACCAATTATTCTCATTTCTCTGCCAAATTCTTTTTCCCCAAATGGCTTTTGGCTTGGCCCATTGCTGCACCTGAACAGCCTGGATGACAAAAATCCAGCCCCACAAATCTGAGCAATACAATTCGACTTAAAACCCCAGTTTTGATTTTGAACCTCTTTTTCCCCATTGCCAGAACAGGTCCTGGTTCCTCAGTGGTACTGGAATCCATCCCCCAGAGGAAGTGGGGCTTGGATTGAGGCTCCCCAGGGTTGGTGCTTCACCATCCAGTGGTTTTATTAATTTATTTAATCAATGCAGGAGTGAAGCCACACACACACAGGTTACATTTGCTGTGTTAGCTCTGTCCACTGCCTGAATATTCAAAAAATAAACACAGCTAGAGCTCACCTTTAGCATTTCTCAGCAGATTTCACAGTATTTAAGAGATAAGGTCAATGAAATTAAATGAGATGCATCAACTCAACAGGAACTCAAGAATTACGAAGATTTTACAACCTTTAACCCAGCAGCACAACCTGAGCAGAGACCTGTTCCCAGAGCCAGCAGGTCCATCCATGCCCTGATTCCAGCCCCACAGGAAACCACTGCATTTCCTGGAGGATTCACAGCTTTCCCAAAGAATTTGGGACACCATCCTGCTGCACGTTGAGGTCTTTTGAGCATCGGGATGAAGGCTCAAACACTCCTCACCATCAGTGCTCCCAACAGGAGGGGCTTTATTTTGCTGAATGCTGGAAAAAACTGGCCTGAGGAGGTGGGAAATCCATCTGTGTGAGGCCAGGGATGCAGCACAGGTGCAACACATTAAATCTCAGCTGTGCTCAGCCAGGACTAAAACAGTCCCTGACAGAGTCCCCTCCACCTGGGGATGTCACCGGTGAGCACATTTCAAGAGCAAGCCCAAATTTAGTGCCCCTGCCATCCTGCCTGGCTCCAGCACTCCAAATGATCCATGTCTGCTCCTGCATTGCCTTCTCCAGAGTAAACAGAGGCACCAAATTTCTGTTCACGAGTGCAGGCGAGCTCCGAGAGTTAATTATTGTAATTACCCATTGAACAGACTCCGAATGCTAATCTTTTATAAAGTGGCCTGTTAATTGGTGTTAAACTGCCATTAACCTGCCATTTCCCGTGTTTTCAGGCTGACCTGGAGCACAGCACCGTGGAAAACCCAATCCATTTCTCATTCCTGGCAATCACCGAGTGCCAATCTGAAGCAGAATTAGACAAAAAAAACCTGCATACCTGGAATTGGAATTACTGTAACAAAGGGAAACATCATTCTGCTGCTTTGCATGCCAGTCTTTGATAGTGAAGGCCTCCAGTTGTCCATGGTTTTCCATGGAACATTTTGTGCCATGTTCCCTCTGCAGTGTCTGTGGTCTCTGCAGGAATTGGGCTCTGCCAGGCTGGACTGGCACTGCCAATGGTGCCCTGTGCAGGCTGCCCTAGAACAGAGGCTGGACAGAGTTAAGGAATAAAGCAGGGATTTATTAAAAGGATCTCCACCATGGATCCACCTTGGGCAGCACCAGAGCCCAGCCAGGGCTGCACCCAAGATGACCCAAAATGGCCCCAAAATGCACGGCCGCTCCCGGGGGCTCTCCCTGGGATCAGCTCTGCTCCATTTGCACCTTGGAGTTCATTGTCCCATTCCAGCTTTAGCCCAGGCAGCCCCACCCTGCTTGTTTTTCTCTCTCCAGCCCACGTTGGTTGTGCTCTTGGGCCTGAGGTTTGGATCATTTGTCCTTGGTGCCCAGCTGGAGCAGGAATTGTTTTGTCTCCCTGCTCTGTGCAGAGAGCTCAGCATCCCCTGATATGGAGCTCAGAACTGCACACTGAAGCAGCACAGAATGTGAAAAATAGAAAAGCTCAAACCTGAGGCATCACCATCAGGGCACTGACTCTGTTCCTGAGCTGCAAAGCTGCAGGTGGAGCAGATTCCCTCTGGAGCCAAGGCCTTCTCCACCATGGGAGTGTCCCTGTGCCAGCTGTGGTGCCAGGGGGCTCCAGACCTTGCTCCTGCAGAGTCTCAACATCCAAACCCAGCAGGGACAGCAAACATCCCCCCACTGAACCCCTGAACCACTTCAGAGCTGCCCCTGAGGAGAAAACCAGGGACAGGTGTCAGTCTGTCTTTTCCACTCCTGTCTTCAGCCACTCCAGCTCACCTGTCCCTGTCTGGGCTTTAATTTATAGCAGTGGGGACAAAAGGTTGGCTCAGGTTCTTCTCAGAGGTCAGTTACAAAACCCAGGTGCCCACCAGGGCAGTGAACTTCCACTTAAATCCGCTGCAAGAGGGAGAGCTGGAATTTCCATTTCAGACACCCATCAGGGGAGGCAGCTCTGCTGACTGGTCTCTTCCCAAAAACTGTCACTGAAGTGCCTTGACCTGCCAGAGCCTTTCTGAGGTTATCTCACCCGACTGACAGTTATCTAGACTAAGAATTCTCTCTTTCCATTTTATATAACCAACTATAAAAGTTCTGGGGAACTTCAAGTGACCTTTAGAAAGTCCCAAAATTATTCATTTCCTGAGAAATTCACCATTACTCAGCAGCACATTGCCTCCCTCTCCGTGTGAGATCCCACTGCACCCACTTCAGCAGCCCTCACCAGAGGATCCAGGACAGAATTTCCCAGTTTAAAAGATGTGCAAGGGTTTACAAAGAGTTTGAAGAGGGTAGCAGTGAATTTTTTATGTGCTAATCCAAACCTCTTGGTGTTCAGTTACCTTTAAAGTCAGGTCTAGGATATTAGAGAAGGGGAAAAAAGGGTCAGTTAACCAGAAATCCCATGGAAACAGAGATTTATCCTGTCCTGAGATTCTTTGCATGATGTTTTAGTGGTAACTAGGAAAACAAAGCCTTTGTCATTTAGGATTACCTCCAGTTGTACTCCTTGCCAGAGCAGGGCTATTGTTGCAGCTCATTTATGTCATTTTTCACTTTCCTTCCAGAATCCTTCCATCACCTGCCTTGGCATGTTGAATTCCTAACCAGATTGTACTGAAAAGTGCAAGAAGCAAAGAAATAAAACCTGCAGTGCCATCAATAATAAACACAGGAAGCTTCTAGAGGTGAGAATCCATCTCATTCAATGCCTTCTGCTGTTGATGGTTATTATTCCTCCATTCAGGCTTTTCCAAGACATCAATTTATCACTTTCTCTCCTGGCACTGGCTGCTTGCCTAAGTCCACCTGCGTGAGCCTCCTGTCTCCTCTTCCTCAAAAAAATGTGCAGATCTTCTCTTTGATACCATTTACTGCCACTCAGATGCTCACCCACAGGAAATTCTCATTTATTTGACTCCGCAGAGGCCCTGATACACTGATAAACTGATCCCTGTGGTAGCCAGCCATTCCTTTTCCTTGGGAGCAGATGGGCTGAGGCCAACATCACCTCTGGGCAGAAAACACAACCCCAAAACTGCCCAGCAGCAGCCTCAGCACTTCACCTGAGCTGGCAGTGAAGTGAATTCTCAGCCCTGAGGCCGATCCCAGCTCTGGGTGTCACCTCCCATCCTGGGAATGATGCTCCTGGAGCAGCTGCTGCACAAAGCCCCACCTACCTGCGTGTGCTTCACACCTTCCAGCTGACATTGTGCAGGGGAGCCGGTGAGCAGGGATTTTGGCAGGAGATTAGAGAGCTGTCAGTCCCCAGCTCCCTCATCCAGCCCTATCACACACAGAATTTATTGTTGCTGGGATACTGTCAGCCCTGGACATTTTGCTTTGCTTATCTTTTACTCCTCAGTGTTACATATTCCCAGTCTTTTCTCGAGCTCCCTCATTACGATTCCATCCACTCCTCACACCTGCACAGCCCCTCCAGTTTCCCTCGTGTGCTCTCACTGCCTTATTTTCTGCCAGTGACTTCAAATTCTGCTGGAGTGCACGTTCCTCCTACAGCAAGAGAGGGAAGGAAACCCATCCAGATAGGAAGCTGCCTCTTCTGCTGAGGAGAATGAACTCTGCAAGCTTTGCACTACAGGAATTACCTGGTTGGGCTCAGGGAGGATGGACAAGCATGATCATAAAAATCCCAGATTGCTTTGGTTTGGGTTGGGAAAGAAAAATCTCATTTTTTAAAAGCTCATTTTATTCCACCCCCTGCCAAGGGACACCTTCCATTATCCAAGGGTGCTCCAAGTCCTGTCCAACCTGGCCTTGGACACTTCCAGCCTGGCACCCTGTGANCCAAGGGACACCTTCCATTATCCAAGGGTGCTCCAAGTCCTGTCCAACCTGGCCAAGTCCTGTCCAGCCTGGCACCCTGTGCCAGGGCCTGGCCACCCTCACAGGGAGCAATTCCTTCCCAATATCCCATCAAACTCTGCCCTCTGGCAGTTTAAGGCCATTCCCCTTGTCCATTATGATGTCAAGGACAGCTGTCAAAATCCAAAATGTCCATTGGAGCTTCCTCTACACTTAATCCCTCTTGCTTTTATTTCACCAACATGGTCCAAAATGGATGTAGAGACTGAGCAAAGGAATTACTCATCACACTTGTTCAAGAGAGTGGCTCCTCAGAGCACCCTTCTTCTAGAGAAGTAAAGAAAAACCTCATTGCATCCATCTGGAATATTTCCTTAATTACTTTAGGGTTGAAATCCAAATGCAAAGATTTCCATAACATCCCTAAGAAATTGGTTTAGCACAATGAAAGGAATTAAAAACTGTTCTTCATATCTTGGGACTCGATGCCTCAGTGCTAATGACTTTTCCTAAGCTGACAATGATATTTCCAGGCAGAAGGGAGACTGGAGAATGCCACGCAGTGGCATTTCAGCCACAGTTGTTTCTGTGTTGTAAATCCAGCCAGGATGCACAGCCCAGCAGGAGGAGAGCAGGAAGCAGAGGCATCTCTCCTTTCCTGGCTGGGTGTTCAGGGCTGTGTCTCCTGCTCAGGATGAACGTCCTTCCCTGTTGCTGCCAGCCCCTCAGGCACTCCCAAACCCACTCTTTGCCTGCTTTGCTGCTCCCCTTTGCTCTGGCAAAGAGCTGGGTGCTAATTTAAACCCAAGCCTTGGCTTTTCTAGGGGTGTGTGGGCCGGGAGCCTTCTGCTCACAGAGGCACGCGAGGCTGCAGCAACGCTTTTCTCCTTTTCAAATAACCCCCCAAAGGCCCCCTGGCCATTTTCATCCATGTAAATACTGCAGAGAGAACCCCAAATAATGGTTGTGCCTCAGTCCTGCTGAGGGAGATGGCAAAACTCCTAAAGCCACGTTGGTTTGTGTCTTATGTACCAAACCACATCTCAGGGCAGCATCATTGCCTCAGACATCCCAGGCCTGTGGAACAGCCCCATCAGCCAACAGGCACTTACCATATAATTCATTATTATACATTATAATTCATTATTTCTGGCTGCAGTTAATGATTTCTTGCCCTGCTTTGTCTCATTACAGGGGTGCCAGGGCTCTTCTGTCACATATGAAACGTGATGATTGAAATGATGCATTTTGTGTGTCCTGAGGCTCTGCAAGAGCCATCCATGGCACAGGGCTGGAATGAGATGATCTTTAAGGTCCCTTCCAACCCAAACCATTCCATGATTTTAATCCATTCCTCTCTAAGCTGGCTGTTCCTGCTGGGTTTAATACTCCAAAGCAGTATCAGACTGGTCAGATGAGTTCCTTCAGAGAGTCAGGGAATATCCTCAGCTGGAAGGGACCCACCAGGGTCCTGGATCAGGATCCAGCTCCTGCACAGACACCCCAAATCCCATCCTGGGCATCCCTGGCAGTGCTGTCCAAACACCCCTGGAGCTCAGGCAGCCTTGGGAATGTTCCCATTCCCTGGGGAGCCTGGGCAGTGCCCAGCACCCTCCCTTTTCCTGACCTTTTCCTGATCTCCAGCCCGACCCTTCCCTGTCACAGCTCCATGCCAGGGGCTAACTCATCAGTGACCTTCTCAGGGTTTGTTTGTGTGGATGGAGAGCAAACAAAAGCCTGCACTTGCAGAGTGCTGCTCCTCAGCAGAAATTCCCTTCACAGATGCTCCCAGCACACCCCAAGGACCCCAAGGTCCTTCCCTCAGCTTCGTGCCCTGCTCCTATCAACAGGAATTGCTTTCCCTGCCACCTGCAAAGACAACAAAACCAGACAACCTGGGCCTTGGGGGCTGCAGGAAACCACCTTCCAAAGGCCCTCCTCTGTGCTTTTTGCTCCATTTGCTCTCCACAGGGAACAGCCCCCTGATTAAAGGGCTGTGAGGCTCTGTCCTCCTCCTGAGGAGCAGAGGTGGTGGCAGGACCTCCCAGGCCGAGCCCTGGGCCACAGGGACAAGGGCAGCCCCAAGGCAGGGGGCCAGGAGCTGGGGATGGCCAGCAGGCAATCAGCAGCTCCACTAATTGCTAAATTCACTCATTTTCCCACAGCACAAGGAGGAAGGAGCCCGAGTAAATTGCTGGGGCGGGTTGTGCGTAACCCTTGGCTCAGGGCAGGTCATGAATCTACAGCCTGGCTTTTCACAACTCTCTGACCTCCCAATTTTTATTTTTTTCAACCAGTAATTTCCTAATTAACAATTTCTCCCCTTTGAAGCCTCGTGCTGCCTTTTCTCCTTTTCTGACAGCAGCAAAATTGTTTATCCCGTTTCCTCACGCAGATTTTGTAGATTTTCACATTCTGTCCCCCTGAACAATGGTAAGAGCAGAACAATACAGGGAAATACTCAGAGTTACCCCCTGCCCAGATCAGAGAGGAATTTCTTATCTTTGACACCTGCTGGCAATTAATCCTCTGCATGCTTGAATTTACAATTAGGAGCCCTCCTGTAGCAGGATTCAAGCCTGGACCCCAGCTGCCCTCTGCCTCCCCAGGAGCTGCAAGGGGCCAAATCCTGCTCTCATTTAGGGTATTTAAGGAGGGGTTTATTTATTTAATTTCTCTCTTCTCCCTGGAGCATCCCAGGAGGAATTTCTCTCCCTCCAATGCCCATTAAGGGGACACTTGGGCACTCTCCAAGCTGGAACCTCTGATTTTACACCCCTTGGGTTTGACATGAAGATTCTTTTTGTCCATGGAAAGACATGAATTTTCCTACAAAAAGCATTTGGATTTGGGGCTGTGTCCCAAATCTGCAGCAGCCCCACATCAGGCATCCCTCAGAAGAGCAACATCCTTTCCAACTGATTGTATTTTGAGTTTGTCCTGCAATCTGGAAGGCCAAGGAACCTTCTGCACCATCAAATTAACTCCTGCCCTCCCAAGCACTCAGTGCAGGTTTTCAGCCCAGGCTTTTGTGGGGATATAACAATACCTTGATTTTGCCCATTTGAAAATATTTCTGTGCCCTATACAGCGAGTCAGCTTTGCAGAGTGCAGAGAACTGAATAGAAATATTGCAAAGAATACTGTTCTTTGAAGTTCTAGTGGCATTAGGAGGCCATTTAGTGCTTTAAAGAACACCATTTTATTAAGTATTTCAAAGGAACTTCGGAGCTATTATTTCTTATTTTGCTGTTTAAACCTGTAAGTTTGAAAATTAATCATTATAGGACCTTTGATGCAAAAATCTATGAATAAAATAAATTTTGAGGGCTACTTTCACACTAAGTTGTATTAAAACACTCCTTCATGTCCCTTATTAATTTAATGCACATCTCAGGAAGTATCTTAAATATCAGCAATAACATTCCACTAAATAAGCCAAACCCCCTATGGCTTCTTGATTTTTCTACTTTTCACATCTAAGCTATTTCACATGGCTTTCCAGTGACCTTTAAATAAACTTGTGGGGTTCCTAATTAGCATGATAAAAAATAATAGATCCCCATTTGATGGGCAATTTCATGGTCAAGCAGCCCAGCAGAGCCAGGCTGTGCTCTCTGCAACGTCCAGAGTGTCTCCAGCAGAGACACCTCACCTGAGCAGCACCTCTGGGAACACAGGCCAGGACAGCTTTCCTTAATTCCTGAGGGCTCAGCTGAATTCTGGCATTGCCATGGGTGAGATCTTGGAGGAAGGGTCTCACCCAGAAGGGGAAAGACACATTTGAAAGGTTCACAAGAACAGCAGGAACTGCCCCAGTGCCGGGGGGGGGCATTAGGGGTGACACAGGAACAATGGCAGCACCATCCCAGGGTGAGGAATTCCTCATCCCCCTGTGGGGGGGGTGAGCTCCTCTCCTCTCTCCTCAATTACACTTCCTTTGGGTTTAGCACAGAATTTAATTTGAAGCAGCTTTGCAGATGGGGGTTAAAGCAATTTTTTAAAATCTCTTTTTTCGGCTTCAAGCAAGAGAAAACAAAATGATGCCTGGGATTGTATTTAAAAGTGGACCCTGTCAGGTTGGCATGGGAGATCCCCACGGGGGTGCTCAGGCACTGGAATGGGCTGCCCAGAGCAGCTGGGGCTGCCCCTGGATCCCTGGCAGTGCCCCAGGCCAGGCTGGATGATGCTGGGAGCACCTGGGACAGTGGGAGGTGTCCCTGCCATGGCAGAGGTGGCACTGGGTGGGATTTAGGGTCCCTCCAACCCAAACATTCTGGGATTTGAAGAGAGAGCTTGTATCCCCACAGGGCCCCGGGATGGGAGGGGTAGGGGATGGAAAAGCAGCAGGAAGAGGAGGGCAGGGGGGATCAAGGCAATAAACACTTGCTGTTAGTCCAGGAGAGCATCCCTAGGCTCAGTTTTGCCCTGATCTCAGGGGAGGACTTAACTTAGGGACCACTGAAAGTATTTCAACAGCAACAACACAAAAAAGGAGGGAAATCAAGAAAAAAGGGTCCATTTGGCAAAAAACACCAACAACCCAACTAGGTAAAAGCTGGGGGCACAGGGCAGGTCCCCCCCACCCTTGGCTTTACCAGCCAGTTGCCATGGAAACCCATCACTGCAGAGCTCTGGGGCCCAAACACTGCAGCATCCAGTGATGCCAAGCAAACCCAGCCCTCAGGAAGGGCTGCCCTTCCCACTCCAGCTCAGCAGGGATGGCTCAGAGTGCAGCTGCCTGGGTGGGGCTGCCATTCCTGATTTTCAGTGATTTACAGCCCAGCTTTCATTTGATATCCATATGCTCACATTTGAGATAACATTATGTGCATCATTTTCTGGGAATATACTTACACCACAGTGCACTGCATAAAGCAAATAGGGTATTGATGGGAAAGAAATAACAGAATATTAAAGCAAAGTCAATAAATGCCTTCAAATCTCATCTTTCAGCCTTGCTTAACTTCGTTTAGGGAGGCAGGGAAGTTCCCAGGAGCTGTGGAGCTGGCCACGTTCCCAGCTGGAATGAGGAGCAGGAAACCTTGGAGAGACAGCAGCACCTTCCTGGTGCATGGGGGGGAAAAAACCCTCAAGAGGGAAACTGGGGTTTGTAAGCCAGGGCTATATTAATCAACAATTAACATTCAGCTGAGCACCTCCACACCAACCAGCTGCTCCCAGCTGTGACACGGCTCAGGCTGGAGGGCAGGCAGAGAAACCACCAAGCACCTAGTTGTTCAGATAAAAACCTCAGCTTGTTTCACTTTTTATCAAGAGGATTTTTCAGTGTCATCTCTGTTTTCCAGGTGGGAAGTGCCAGGGGAGTGCTGGGCTGGGGGCACACCAGGCTCCTGCCATGGATCCCCTGGTTTGAGGGGCAGGAGAAGGTGCTGATGTGAAATATTTTTATATAGGCCAATCCTCTGCCAAAAGTGGGTCCAGAATTGGGTTAGTAAGTCGGTATTTCCGCACAAGATGATGTGCCCTGGTTTTCCAAAGTGCTGAGTACCCAGCCCAGAAGATCCCTTGTGGGGCTGGTAACTTTATTTTTGGCACCTGGTTTTGCAGAGAGACCATCTGTGACAGCCAGCACTCGCTGCCACGTAATTAATGCCAAGTTACATAAGCCATTCATGAATAAGCATTATTTTCCATATATTAAGCTTGCAGAGACAGGCTTCAGAACTGAACTGGTATTTAGCAAGGTAGGCCTCTGAAATTGTCAATTAATGCTCCTTGACATTTTCTAAGTATGTTAATTTATATTAAACCACTGCAGCCAACTCTGCATAAGATAACTCCGAGCCTCAGCCATAAACTAAGAAGAAATATGCAGTTGAGGAGCATTATGGCTGCTCTTTGTCATCTGCCTGACATAATGCACATTGTGTATGCAATGCAGGGAAGATAAACACATATATAAAGCAGGCAATTACCTCAGCTCACACAGACTATCATATTTATGACCATTTGCAGGGTTGGATGTAATTCATTGACTTTAGGTGCCGGAGTAAATACATCACTCCAACCCCACGGGCCAGGCTGTGAAATGCAGGTATCAAGATTTGCTGCCATCTGCTAAGCCACAGAAATCTCCACCCTCCTTCCAAAGTGCTGGTCAGGGAGAGGAATGGTGGGAAGAGCTGGGATCAGAGCTGCTCGCTGCCAAGGAAAGGCAGGGAATGCAGGCAGCACACAGCGAGGAGAGGGTTAAATTTGATGAATCCACAGATTAAAAGTCTTGTTCCTTTGAAAGGCAGGTTCCCCTGCTGAGTGGCACTTGGAGAGGATCTTGGCAGGGTCACAGTCTGATCAGCAGACACAGTTGGAGCAGTGCTGCTTTGTGGTGGGACTCCGTGATCTTACAGATCTTTCCAACCTGAAGCATTCCCTGGTTCCATGGTTTTGCAAGGACATGGCCTGGGCTGAGTGCTTTGCTCAGGATCAGGGCCCAGCAGGGGCCAGAGAGGATGGAGAGCCAGACTCCACGTGGATGTGAGCACAGAACACAGCAAGAACAAGGTGGCTCAGCCTGGAGAAGAGAAGGATCCAGAGAGACCTTAGAGCTCCTTCCAGGGCCTGAAGGGGCTCCAGGAGAGCTGGAGAGGGACTGGGGACAAGGCATGGAGTGACAGGGCACAGGGAATGGCTTCCACTGCCAGAGGGCAGGGATGGATGGGATTTTGGGAAGGAATTGATCCCTGGGAGGGTGGGCAGGCCCTGGCACAGGTGCCCAGAGCAGCTGGGGCTGCCCCTGGATCCCTGGCAGTGCCCAAGGCCAGGCTGGGCACAGGGCTGGGAGCAGCTGGGACAGTGGGAGGTGTCCCTGCCATGGCAGGGGTGGCACTGGGTGGGCTTTGAGGTCCCTCCAAATTCACACAATCCTGGAATTCTCTGCTCATGCTCACCCATCCTCCCTGAGCCCAGCCAAGGGGCAGAGCTTGCAGGGTCCATTTTCCCCAGCAGCAGCTTGGCCACAGCCCTGGCAGGAGCTGGGCACTTTGGTGCCTCAGTCAGAGCCACTTCCAGCCCCACAACCAGCCTGGGATAAGGACAGGGGCTGGATTTCTCCTATTGTACACAGCATATGACTAATGAGGGGCAATTAAAGCCCAATTCCTCTTCCCCTGCTCACTGCAGGCACTCAGCACACAAATGTGCCACTTGCATTTGCTGCCATTTCACAGCCGGTTTCATCTGATGTGAAATGGGGAAGGCAGTAAAGAATCAAATCAGAAAAACCATTTAACCTCCCAGATTATGAGAGGATATATCACTCAAAATGCAGCACTTCCCAGATCCTCAGTTAAACCAGAATCAGCCTGGCTGACTTGAATCCCAAAGACATCCAGGCTGTGACCTGACAGCACAGGGAGCTGGAGATGGATGTTCAGTAAATGGAGTTTTCAATAGATATTCCCAGAAATTGGAAACATTTTGCAGTTATATCTCCAACAATCACAGTCTATTCTATTCCATAACCAATATGAGCGATTACTTGAGGAGATATAACAAATGCAAAATGCTTCAAAAAAAGATTTTGAGAGTGATAAAAGATGAATTACACAAACAAGGCAAGAAAACCAAAAAGTGAAGGGCTGCTCTACAGGAAGCACAGCTGATCCCTTCCTGTTTTATTGCTTTGGGGAAGGAAAAAAGGGGGGATAAATTAAGCACTTCATTCTGTAAGTAAGTTTTAAGGTAATCTGATTACAACAGCTCCCACTAGCACCATTCCAAAGCAGCAAAGGATAAAATCAATAATGAACATCAACATTTCCATTTTGTTTAGTGGCTCTGTAATTGAGCCACGAGAATCTGCCTTTCATTCAGGACTTGGCCAAGGGAGGGCCAGGACTACCCCAGCTGGGATTTCTCCAGCAACTGCTCATTTATTGCTGAACAAAGAACAACACGGCTCCAAAGGTGATACTCTGGTGTAATTTTTGGGGGAAAAGTATAAAGCTTTTAGGATTTAGTGCTTGATTTGATGCTGCTGGAGATTTTGATAGCATTTGGCATTTAATGGTCATCTAACATCAGGCTGCTGTTGTCTTAATCTATCCTTGGATATTAAAATCTCAAACCAAACACTAATCCTTGTTCCCAGTTTAAACAGAGAAAACAGGAAGGAAGTGGAACTCAGACCCATGGTCCTACTCATCAGTGGCCCAGGGAATGGACACCAGGCTCCGGGGACATCATCTACACCTTTTCCCACCTGAATTTTCAGTCTCTGCTATAAAATACTTTCATCCCACTGAAATTAGAGTGGTGCAAAACTTAACCTCAAGTCTACACCCAGTATTGCCCCTCTCTACAGCACTGGGACCCTCTCCAACCCAGGAGAGCATATCCCACCAGGATCCCACCAGGATACCACCAGGATCCACCAGTTCCTCCTGAATTCCCTGCCTGAGAGGGAGCAGACACATGGAAAACGTCAGGAGGGGCTGAGCCTCAGCAAATCCTCAGCCCCGTGGCAGAGCACGAGTGAGCCTCAGGCCAGGGCTGCCATTTGTTCCTCACACACTGACAATTCCCAGCACACAGGTGCAGGATGGATTTCACTGCCCACCTCAAGGGCATTTTCGAGGAAGCCTCCTCTGAAATCCCAGGAATGAACAGAGACATCCCTGTGTGCCACACCATGACTCACCTCAGCCTCCTTGGGCTTTGCCACATCTCTGTTTTCTGAGAGATGAACAGAAGGCTTAACACAACCCTTCTGTCGTTTGGGTTTTTTTCCCAAGGAGAAAATAACAACTGCTATGTCCACAATAAATGGAGATTTGTATAGAAAGCCATTTTACTTGAAGGTAAAATATGTCCAGATCATAGAAAAAGCCCATTTTTCCAGATTCCATGTCTGCATGCCATGGTTCCCACTCTATCTTTTTACTGTCATTTTCCCCATTGAGAAAAACTGAGGGAGAAAGAGAGAGGTTCTGCCCAGATTTAAAATCACAGTGCATTCAGAAAAGCACTCATTTTTTGAAAAGCAACTTCTCCCAGACCACTTTCCAACAGGGAAGACAGGAATATCTGCAGAAGGTTAAACACTGTTGGTGTTCCCAAGTTTTGTCACTGGACTTGTGCTTGCTTCACCTTAGGCAATTTGGGCTCAAACCCAGACAATTGGGAAATCTGGAAACCAAGGAGTTTTTGGCTCCTTTTGGAGCCAGCACAGCTTGGAGAGCTGGATGTCTGAGACCTGCTGGGCCACCCAAATCCCAGGAAATCCCACAGGGCTGGGAGCCCAGAAGCTGAGAGAGGAATGGGTGATGTGTGACAGCCCTGTGGGCACCCAGCAGGCTCAGATGTGCAGAGCCCTGGTGGTGCTTTGGCTCCCATCTCTGTCCAACCCTCCAGGAATGAGGATTTCCATGGGCTCCTGCCCCATCCATGTCCAACCCTTCCTCCAGGAATGAGGATTTCCATGGGCTCCTGCCCCATCCATGTCCAACCCTTCCTCCAGGAATGAGGATTTCCATGGGCTCCTGCCCCATCCATGTCCAACCCTTCCTCCAGGAATGAGGATTTCCATGGGCTCCTGCCCCATCCATGTCCAACCCTTCCTCCAGGAATGAGGATTTCCATGGGCTCCTGCCCCATCCATGTCCAACCCTTCCTCCAGGAATGAGGATTTCCATGGGCTCCTGCCCCATCCATGTCCAACCCTTCCTCCAGGAATGAGGATTTCCATGGGCTCCTGCCCCATCCATGTCCAACCCTTCCTCCAGGAATGAGGATTTCCATGGGCTCCTGCCCCATCCATGTCCAACCCTTCCTCCAGGAATGAGGATTTCCATGGGCTCCTGCCCCATCCATGTCCAACCCTTCCTCCAGGAATGAGGATTTCCATGGGCTCCTGCCCCATCCATGTCCAACCCTTCCTCCAGGAATGAGGATTTCCATGGGCTCCTGCCCCATCCATGTCCAACCCTTCCTCCAGGAATGAGGATTTCCATGGGCTCCTGCCCCATCCATGTCCAACCCTCCAGGAATGAGGATTTCCATGGGCTCCTGCCCGTGGGAGGGAGGGGAAGGGCTGTGTGACAGCAGAGCCATCGGGAGGGACGGATCACAACAGGCAGCAGTCTGGAGGCTGTAAAAATGAATGGGTTGTGTTTCACTGGGTTTGATGTGGTCGTATCATCTGTAAATTATCTACCCAGCCATTTTTCCAGTTAGCCATTATTCTGTCAGGCCAAGGGCTGCCAATTCCAGCCCTCCCAACCATATGCACGGCTGTAAACCTTGAAAGCAGCTGTCTCCAAAGCAAGCCAGTTCGGGAAGAATAGGAAAACAAATTACATAAAAGCAGATTAACTTCTCTTTAACTTCCTTTAAAATATTTCTTCCCCACGGCCTCGGTAATCCCATTTTTTAAGGGAATTTGGTCTCTTTATTTGTTATTCTTATCAGTGTGACTTGAATTTAAAGCTTTATGCTTCATGTTTCTGCCCAGGGACCTGTTGTGATGATAATCCTCAGGCTTTTCCACGGTGGGAATGGCTCTTTGAGCAGTTTTCAGCCCCTTGCACTGATATTTCCCATGAGACAAAGACAGCCAGGGAATGCTTGGTGCCTTCAGCTGAAGCTCCTCAGTGGATAGCAGCAATTTTTGGACATTCTTGGGGGTTTTACTGTTTTCTCTTTTAACTTTGGACTGCTTGGATATGTGGCACTCACCTGCCCAGAGGAGCTGGGGCTGCCCCATCCCTGGCAGTGCCAAAGACCAGGTTGGACAGGGATTGGAGCACCCTGGGACAGTGGAAGGTGTCCCTGCCCATGGCCAAAGTGGAACTGGATGAGGTTCAAGGTCCTTCCAGCTAAAATTGTTGTGGGATCCTGTGATCCCCAGTCCACAGATGGGCAGCTGAGGCACCAAACGGGCACCAGGGGCCTGATGGAGCAGGATCAGCCCTGTGTGGTGCTCAGTGGGCAGCTGTGGCTGCTGTTCCCTGCCAAAACCCCACTGGCAAGGGCTCTGCACATCACAGGAGCCCTGAGCAAGGAGCCAGGAACCCACCCCAGGAAAATCGCGTGCGGCGTGGGAGGAGAGGCAGATTGGTCTCCTGGGGACAGCAAGAGATCAGAGAATTAAAGCTGAATGAGCTCCCTGTGCCCTCTGCAATTAAAGGGAACTTGAAAGAGTTTCAATTTGGTGATATCATTAATTTCCCCTTCTCCTCCTCGCTCCCACTACAGTTCAGAAGAGTCCTCCACTGTTTATTGACTGAGTGATGAAAGACTGAGCTGAAGAGACCCAAGAAAAGAAAAGTTTGAAAAGTTTTCAGCCCTTTCATCAGTTCTTTAAACAATGTTCAGAAAAACATGAGAGACAGGCTGTGCTTGAGAGAAATATTGTAATGAAAGCTGCGTGCAGTGGGCTTTGCTGTCCAAATGTGACTCGAATACTCGCAGCCCGATGTCGTGTGAAGATTTACTTGGCAATTTTGTCACAAACAAGGCTGTTAAGAAACACATTTATACTTACCCAGCTCTTTCCCTTATTTGCTAAGGAAAAAAAACTGCTTTGGTGCACCAGCCAGGTTGCAAATGCTGCATGTAAGAGTTCAAAAATAAATGTATGTACACATATATGTCTGGCAGGAGTGCAGGGATCTCAGGGAGCGTGGACTGTATGTGTCAAGCACCTCCTAAATAAAACCTGCTGCAGAGCACCCCCCACTCAAATATTTCCACAGATTTCTGCCCTGTGTTTCTTTTCCTGTAATTCCTTGCACTCTTGTCCTGTAGCTGGAAGGAAACTGAGTCTTGATCACCCCCAGGATGGTCCCGTAGGTGATGGGGGCAGCAGAGGGATGGGCTTCCACACCAACAGCCCAACTGGTGTAAAATGTCCTCGCCTGGAACGCTGCCAAGTCTCATTTTCCACAAAATCCCAGAATGGTTTGGGTTGGGAGGGACCTTAAAGATCATCCAGTTCCAACCCCCTGCCAGGAACTAAAAGGATGATTGGGATCCGTGGTGCAGGAAGGGTTAACATGAGAATCCAGTTAGAATGAAATCCTAATTATTTCAGCAATCAAAAGCAGTGACTCACCTTATGAGGGAGCCAACAGATGCCATCAGCACAGACATTTTCCTTGTTTATTTTCTTGTCTTCTCAGACTGGGAGGAGAACGTGGGGGATCCCATTCCTGGCCATCTGGCATTAGTGTGAAAAATACAGTGTGAGATACTCCACAGTTGTCTCAGCAGCTCCCTTCTAGATGACAAATACCCATGTTCTCATGACAGCTTTGGTTTTTTCCAGGCTCTGCCCACCCATGACAAAACCCCAGGAGATCTGTCCATTTACAACCCCAGCCTCAACCAGCCCCTACTTAGGTGCCTTAAGAAAACTGAACAATTTTTGTTCAGAACTGAGAATTCTGAAGACTGGGGGCGCAGGTGGTGAGGCTGGTGCTGCTCATGTGCTGCCTGAGGGCTGCCCTTGTGGCACTCTGCTAGGTGATGCTGTGCATGGACTGACCACCAGGGACAAGCCCAGACTTGGCTGGCAGTGCTGCCTTTTTGCACCTTCCCAAACACTACAAACTTGGCCCAAAGTGGGTGTAACCACATCGTGGTGACCCCGCTCTCTGCAGAGAGCAGGCCATGAAAGCTGAGTGACCAAGGCCAGCCTGGGGTGACACTTCAGGCACCTTGGCACCTGCAGCTGCCTCCACTGCACTCTGCATTTGTCTCAGAAAGACTGAAGAATGAAAAGCAGCTCCCATGGCAATTTCCTTCTGCTCCTCTCCCTCAGAGCTGCCCCGTGAATCGCCCTGGACGCCGCAGAGGCAGCTGTGAGAGCCTGACGTGCCCAAGAACTGTCTCCTAGCAATAGGGAAGATGTAAAAGCCTCAAAATAACTCCTCCTTCCATTTCTTGTCAGTGACTCACGATGCACAACGTGGGGTTCGGGGTTTGGGTAGGATTTTTGTCCTGGCTTTCTTACAGCAAACCCGCTCGGCCTGCGCGTGTGGGGTGAAATGAGGCTCGGCAAATCTGAGAAGCCAGGAACCTCCCAGGTGTTCTCACAACCTGGGTGCAGCTCACAGCCTGCTGACACATGAGAAGAAGCTGTGGCAGCTGTGATGAATTGCAGTTACGAGGTGTTTTGCACAACCTGAGCAGGGAAAACACCAATCCTGCTCCTTGTGATCCACCAACACTCAGTGGATGCTTTGCAAAACAGAGGGGAAATGGTTTTGGATGTGTTCAGTGTTTGGAAATTGGGAATAACCACATTCAGGGTGATGGAGTGATACAGTCTGAAATGATGGGAGGTGGTGTCTGGCCTGACAGGGGTTTTAGCAGCAGTGCTGAATAAAAAAGGAGCAGGTTTCCTGTTCTGCTGTTGGATTTACACCATCCCACCACCAAGCTGTTATGAAGGACTGTGGAATTGTCCAGGACATAAACAATTATTTAAAAACCAAACACAGACAGCTAAATGGCCACATCTCAGTCCCAGAAGTACCTAGACATCTTTCTAAGCTCCCCCATTATTTTCTGATCTTTTTCTTTTCCTGAGTAATCCTCACCCTCTACTTCTGATTGAAAAATACCTAAAAATAGTTGTGGAGAAGAACTCTAATGAATTATGCAATGGACATATGCTCTCACATCAAATCTTGATGTTTACTTTATCTGATGCCATGCAGAAGATTGAAGGCTGGGACTGTGCTGGGAATGATCCCAGCTCTGCAGTGGGATTCTAGGTCACATCCCTCCATCTCTGCTCAGGCGTGGGAGCACCTGGGAGAGCAGATGGCTGGACAATGTAGCTATGGCTGGTGCTTTAATTTTCCTGGATTAAGGAGCAAGTACTGTGCACGGAGTTTGATTTGCTAAAGATGCAGCAGCAACCCTGGCACAGGAAAACCTTCCCCAGCTCCGAGGCTGAGCTGCCTTCTCACAGAGCTCCTGGTAGCACTGCAAGTCTCCAGGCAACTCATCCACCAGTCACTTCCCAGTTATTGCCATTTTTATTGCTAATCTCTAAGAAATATCCAGCCAAAAAAGAGACAATTTAAAATGTACCTTCCGGCCACGCAAAGCGTGAAGCGCCTTATCCCAAAGTGACTGTATAAAATGGGAGAAGATCTTCCCTTTGTTTTATAATTCCTTCTGACTGCTTCTCCTCACCACTGTGAATCAGCAGATTTCAGGCCTGCTGGCTCCAAACCAAGGCTGCTTCCAGAACATCTTCATCCAGCACGGCCTGGTCCAGGGAAACCTGCAGCTCCCTGCTGCTGCTCTGGCCCAGGTGAACTGGCTGCCAGCCACCTCAGCAGCTCCTGGCTCCCACACCCTGCTCACAAATGCAGCTGCAGCTCCTCAGGAAGTCACAGCTGGCAGCACCAAGCCCTAAGAACTCTTAATCATGACAACCATCTCCCACCAGGAGTTTTTGAGGCTGAACTTGGACAAATCTTGTCCTGAGCAGTAAATGAAGAATGAAGTATGGTCCTGGAAAAAGAATTGGTAACCTTAACTGCTTCAATCTGACAGGAATTAATTAGCCAACAACAAAAAAAAAAAACCCCACTGTTTCAGAGATGGGGGTAAATTAATTCCAAGTATAACTCCATTGCCTTCCACTGAAATCCATTAGGAGTGGATTTAGCCCAGCGTGGGTGCACAACCTATCACTACAAACTCATCCCTAAACCACATGGACAGATGTGAAGATTACCACGAGGGGTCTGAGATTTAGAATTCATAAATGAATTTCTTGTTTCTCTATAGAGGGGCATAGCAGGATTACGTGGAGAAAATTACACATTCTTGTATTGAATTTTAGTTAGGAGCAGCTTCGAGATAAAATTAAGAAGAGTAGTGAATGGATTATAATAAAACAACACTGATACTAAAATAAAAAGGGAATTACTCTCTTACTTTCACACCTATCAAATTTAGAGGAAGAAAAAACCTACAGTAGCACTGTGTGTATTATCAGGACAGTCAATGAGACATGAAACAAGGACGAACTCCATTTGCCTGGGCAAAAAGCCCAGTTTGGAAGTAATTGCTGTAGTGGTGTAGCAGCTGCAGATATAGCCAGATCAAATCCAAAGATCAAACGCTTATTTCATTTTGATAAAAGTCATTAAACCACAAATCAACTTACTCTGGAGTACAGTCAGGAAATAGCTCTGTATATACCATCTGCACATAACTCTCCCTAATAAATTAAAGCAGAGACAGCAGATTTCTTTTGTGAAATCCTCAAACTTATATTTCATTAAGTGTCAACATTTCTCATTTGGATTTTGTTTAGCAGATAAGCCCCTGCACCGTGTTTCCAAGCAGAGCAGAGGATTTCTGGGCTGTGCTGGGCCCTGGCAGCTCGGGGCCTTTGCCTCTGGGCTCCAAGGAAGGCACACGTTGAAATATTCTTCTGAAAACTAATATAAGAGCACAACTGTTGGATTTTTCTAATAAAACCCCATCAATTTGAATTCCTAGATATTAATGGATTCCCTGTCTGTGCTGCACCTGGAGATGTTCTTCCTTCAAGCCAAACTTTTCAAATATGAAGCAGGAAGGAAGGGAGTCAGTCCCTCATCAGGAGACTGAGGCAAAGTCAGGCTACCACAGGTGATGATATGAAAAATGACATTTATGCTGCAGGAATTTAATTAGACTGAGAAAGAATTTGTAGTAAAGATGTCACAATAACTCAAGACAAAATGAAAATCAGTCCAAAGACCTTCAGTCCCTAATTAGTTTGGGAATAGTAGATTAAAAATAAACTTTGAAAAATTGGTGGAGTGACTGGCTATTGGGGGCCATGAGAACAGAGGATGTCACCTTAGATTTTTCATTTTTTGATGCTTTTCAGGAAGACCAAGTGCAGAAAAGAAAATCTAAAATCCAGGAGCTGATTTCTTTTCTTTCTTCAAGAGATCAAACGTTTTGTTTTTAATAAGCCCAACGCCAGCCACAAGCCTTGGTTGTTGACACTGATTTTTCCCCTGAAATAATGAGCTGCGTGACACCTTGGTTATATATGGAAAACAGCAACTCTGTGTACAGACAACATTCAATTTCTGTGTACTGCTGTTTGAAAAGCAAGGGAGAAAAGGTCTTTCTGATCATCCACAATAAGTTATTTTCTCGGTGCTGGCTTGTTCTGTGCAAGACAAATGAAAGGAATAACAAAGCAGGATGTTCACAAAAGAACCAGGAAGATTTTTGAGCTCAGTGATTGATCTGGATGTGTTCACATTTAGGCAGGAAGAAAAGGAGTTTATGCAAAACATTTTGCAGCCACCACTAAATGGATTTTAAAGCTTTTGTGATTCTGGTGGAGCTTTTCCAGCTGAGCCCTCATGTCCTACCTGGCTTGGGGGTGCTGATACCCTTCATGTCAGGGGTATCTGGCTGCTTCCCACCCCCTCCAGTGCCAGCAGCAAATTCCTGCTGATTTCCAGCTCTCAAATCCCAGCAGAGCCATGGAATCATGGAATGCTTTGGGTTGGAAGGGTCCTTAAAGGTCATGTCATTCCATCCCCCTGCCACCTCCCAGGCTGCTCCAAGCCCCATCCAACCTGGCCTGGAGCACTGCCAATAATTTTGCCTAGCAAAACTAAAAGTCACACCCTTGGGTCATTCAAACCCCTCATTTTATGTTCCTCTTAAAGGAAGAGACCTGAAGGAGGAAGCAGACTGAAATCCTGGGAAGAGGCCATCCTGACCAAGGGAGTTTCTGTCCATGGCTCTCTGAATTCCCCCTAATTCCCATGAATTCTCTCCATGACTTAGGAAGAAAAGCAAGTCAGGGAAGTGACCCATCCTTCATCCTCACTTGAAACAAAAAGAAAGAAAAACAAAACACAGAAAAGAGAATAATGTCCTGTCTGCCTGGCTTGGAGAAGGGATCTCACCCCTGCATCCCACAGGTTGTTAAATCTACCACACACTGCATCTTCTATTTTATCCCAAGTGGAACAGACCCAGCCAATCAGGGAAACTCAAGAATGGGAAGGAAATACATTTATGAGGAAAAAAAAGCAGCATTACATAGCCTGTACACATGGTAACAGCATTAACAGAGGCTATTTTGTGTTGTCATTCAGCTACATCCCTCTTTGAAATAATTCCTTCAAACACTACCAAAAACATGGTAGTTATAGTATATAATATATATAGTATATAGTATATATAGTACTCTGCTCATAGAGTGAGCAGAGAAAAACAGGAGCTATCCAAAATCTGCATCCCCAGTGCCAGATTTGCTGAGTTTATTTTTATTGTAAATTTCATGTAACCCTATCAATCCTCATTTCTGCTCTAAAGAAATTCCCACAGCTGTGCCAGAGCCCTTCCTGCACATCGTGTCCCTGAGAACACCCTCAGTGCCTCATCACCACAAACCCCCTGTGCTTTAAATAAAATCCTGCACTCTGGAGCTGCCCATCTTCAAAAATTCCTCTCTTTGACCTTGCTCAAGGGCAGGGCTGATCCCCCCACGTGCAGGGCAGGGTCAGATGCTGCTCTCAGCCTTGCAGTGCTTATGGTGCTCCCTCAGTGCATCACTGCAAACCCCTGTGCTTTAAATAAAATCCTGCACTCTGGAGCTGCCCATCTTCAAAAATTCCTCTCTTTGACCTTGCTCAAGGGCAGGGCTGATCCCCCCACGTGCAGGGCAGGGTCAGATGCTGCTCTCAGCCTTGCAGTGCTTATGGTGCTCCCTCAGTGCATCACTGCAAACCCCTGTGCTTTAAATAAAATCCTGCACTCTGGAGCTGCCCATCTTCAAAAATTCCTCTCTTTGACCTTGCTCAAGGGCAGGGCTGATCCCCCCACGTGCAGGGCAGGGTCAGATGCTGCTCTCAGCCTTGCAGTGCATATGGTGCTCCCCATGCCGTGCCCAGGGCCATCCCAGTGCCACGGCCTCGGGCTGGCAGTGCAGGTGCAGCACAGGCTGCTGCTCTGCTGCTGATTCCTGCTCGTTAGTCACTCTCCCCACTCTTCTCCTCGGCTCCAGTCATGCTGTTCTCCTCTTTGCTGGAGTGTTAAACCCAAGTAGGAAAGGCATCCTTCAAAATGTTCAACCTGTCAGGCTTTTCTTTCGACCTTCTGCAGGGTCATAGAATAGTTTGGGTTGGAAGGGACTTCTGAAGTCCTCTAACCAACCACCAAAATAGTCAAAATAGGTTTTTTCACCTTTATCCAAACATTTTTCATTATGAAGGAGGAGTAAGTTACATTATACACAACAGCAGGCTGAAAGTCTGCTTGAATGTTTGAGTCCAATTCCCACAGCCAGGGAGAAGAGGGATTTTTGTCTCACCAGCACATGAGACTGATGACAGTTTCTTTAAAACTCATTTTACTTGGTTTCTTCATTAAAACAAGAGAGATTTCTGAGTGAGGAGTGGGTGGGTAACCTGGGGGAGGTTACACCCACCTGGTCCAGGTCAGGGCTCCCCAGCAGCCTCCTGACACTGCCCCAGCTGTGACACGAGGGGCTGGGCTGTGCAGGAAGCTCAGCAGGATGCAGGAAAACACAAATCTTGCATGGGGAGTAGGCAGGGAAGAGGGCAACCACGGCAGATGGCAGAGCTGAGGCAGCACCCAGTGGCTCGTGCTGCATGACAAGCTGTCAGCTCTCTGGGAACAACAACCTATAATTACACACATCCTTCACACTCTGCCTGCCTGGAGAATCCCTGCCCACAGCCCCCAGAGCCTCAGAGGCACAAAAAGAAGGGTGTCACACCCCTGCCTCGATGGGCTTACCTAAAAATAGAGGCTAAACGAAATTAAGGCAATAAAAAGCAGTTTATTTATTGAAGGGCCTTCAGGTGCATTCAGGGCAGACAAAGCCCCCCAGGGCCTACACCCAAAAATGGACCATGGGTCATGGGTTTTCACACTTTTATAAGTTTGG